>JBBGZY010002163.1:0-184174 GCA_037952925.1 Lithobates clamitans
GGAACTGTCAGCTTTGCAATGCCTTATGGGACTTGTAGTTCTCCAACAGCTGGAGGGCTGCCAGTTTGACACCCCTGCGAATCTAAATTGATCACCTATAGAGGGCTTTTAAATCATTGCCTATAGAAAATATAAGGTCCTGACATGTTGGGTATCTATTTACTCGATGCGACCTCTGCTTTTATATTTTACCAAAACATTCTGTAACTTATTGCGTTTTTGGGCCTCCTAAAATTAACTTTTAATGGTTTTTTTACTGAAGTGTTGCATTTCCTAGACCTTTGCGGTAATACATTTTCATGATTTGCTGCATTTCCCGCACCGCATATATGTGAGGCGAGCCTCAGAGATGAGAACACATTTATCCTGGAACCTCTGTGTGTTGTGCGGAGCTCGGGGGTGGGGTGAGATTTGATCGGCTTCTTTCACACTAACGCTTCTTTCTGCTTCTTTTCAGATTTTTGTAACCTTCACCCGCTGCCAATCCCGAGGAACCGCAGAGGAAGCCATGTTCAGCTTCATGAGGGACACCGAGCCACAGGACCCCGCTATGTTCCTAATGTAAGTCCCCTCACCCCCCCGAGGTTTTAACCCCTTCATGACCAGGCCGTTTTCTGCTATTCAGCACGGCACTACTTTAACTGCTTACCGACCAGCTGCCTCAGTTTTACTGCGGCAGAATGGCACGGCTGGGCGAAATGTTACCTTACGTCGCTCCGGGCACGCGCCGATGCGGGCGCGATGACCACCGGCACCCGCGATCGCTCGTGACAGAACAGGAACCGGGATCTGTGTGTGTAAACACACAAATACCAGTTCTTTCAGGGGAGAGGAGAGAGATCGTGTGTTCCTACAAAGTATGAACAACGATCTCTCTGCTCCCCTAGTCAGTCCCCTCCCCCTACAGTTAGAACACGCTGAGGGAACACATTTAGGGATCACAGAAAAATCTGTCAGGCTCCTCGTCTGTCCCGCGGTTGGCTCCTCGTCTGTCCCGCGGTTGGCTCCTCGTCTGTCCCGCGGTTGGCTCCTCGTCTGTCCCGCGGTTGGCTCCTCGTCTGTCCCGCGGTTGGCTCCTCGTCTGTCCCGCGGTTGGCTCCTCGTCTGTCCCGCGGTTGGCTCCTCGTCTGTCCCGCGGTTGGCTCCTCGTCTGTCCCGCGGTTGGCTCCTCGTCTGTCCCGCGGTTGGCTCCTCGTCTGTCCCGCGGTTGGCTCCTCGTCTGTCCCGCGGTTGGCTCCTCGTCTGTCCCGCGGTTGGCTCCTCGTCTGTCCCGCGGTTGGCTCCTCGTCTGTCCCGCGGTTGGCTCCTCCTCTAACCTGCGGCGGCCCCCTCCTCTGTCCCGCTGATCAGAACGGATTCAATCATACAGTTTGTAGTAGAGGTCGACCGATATGGGTTTTTCTCTTGCCGATGCCGATTTTTTTTGGGCCGATATATTAGGCCGATTTTTATTTCTTATTTATTTATTTATTTTTTTTCCCTTCATTTCATAAAATCGAACAGTTAGACCCCTTTCACACTGGGGCGTTTTTCAGGCGCTTTTGGGCTAAAAATAGCGCCTGTAAATTGCCTGTAAAAGGGCTCCCAGTATCAGTGTGATATCCCGAGTGCTGTCACACTGAGGCGATGCGCTGGCAGGAGGTAAAAAAAAAAATCCTGCAAGCAGCATCTTTGGAGCGGTGTATACCCCTCCCCCACCACTCCTGCCCATTGAAATGAATGCGCACCGCTGCCGAAGCACCTGCGCATTTATTTATTTTACTTGATTTTATTTTTACACTGTTTTAAAAAAAATTGGGTCACTTTTTTTCCTATTACAAGGAAAGTAAACACCCAAAGCATGACAGGTCCTCTTAAAAATGAGATCTGGGGGTCAAAAAGATGTCACATCTCATATTTGGACTTAAATGCAAAAAAACCCCCAAAAAACAAAAATTGACACTGAAAAGAATGTGTCTTTTAAGAGGTGGGGGTGGAAGTGAGGTTTTGACGTCTCTTCCGCCCTGCAGTGTCATAGAGATGGGTGGGGGGCATCATAGAGATGGGTGGGGGGGGCGCATCTTCCCCCTCACTCGTCTCCATGTCGGCCCAGGCGTCAGACACGATCGCCTCCTCCAATGCCGACGGCTCTGGTAAGTGGCGGAGGGCGACGGATCACAGCCGGAGGGGGGGGGGGGTGGGCCCTCTCCCGCCACCGATAAAAGTGATCTCTTCTAAGTAATTTTCCAGCCAAAGACTTTTTTACTTGTAAACATAAAATGTCAGATAAGGAAGGGGTCCTTAAGGCTTCATTCACACCTGGGCGTGGCGTTTTACTGCCGTTTTTCGGCCATTTTTACAAGCGTTTTTAGAACTTTGAGCGTTTGTTTAGCCAATGGAAAGCACTGGGGGGAGGAGAGGAAATTTAGGGGCGGGGAGCTGAAAACGCTCGTAAAACACTCAAGTCGGGCGTTTCTATTGAAGTCTATGGGGCCACAGGAGAAGGTCATGTACTTTGAGGGGGGGGGGTGTTGCTTCAGGGGGCGGAGCGCTCAGATATGATTGGGGGTAAAAGAATTGGATTTGGCTTGAGTGTTTTGGAGCTACAATCCTCAGTAAGTGGCTGAGTGGGAATCTCTGGCTGATCCGGGGATGATGATTGAAGCTGCACCCATCATCCGGTATAATCACTTCAACCTACGGGAGGGGGGGAGGGGATAAATCACTTCTGTGACTCCCAGGATCAGTCAGAATCTGGTCTTCGATCGCTCATTGCAGGGTGGGAGGGACACCGCGGAGGCGCTCCTATGTCCTCAGTGAATAATGGCGCTCTCCTGACTTGTTCCTCTCTGCAGGGATCCCTTTGCGTTGCATCGCCAGCATATGAGACGCATGTTTTCTGGAAATTTTGGGATGTCGCCGTTCCTGAGCCTGACGGACGGGAGTGTACCCGGACTCGCTCGTTCTGCAGCCCCTCGTGACATGCAGGTAAGACGCGGAGGGGGGCTTATCTGGGGTTGGGTCACACCGTACCGCACACATCACATGCCTTTCCCCAACCCCCAACTCATCTCCGCTTATTATATTCTAGATGCAGCAAATAAAAGGGGGGGGGGGGCAATTCTTCCAGTTCATTTCTTCAGAAAGCAGCCACAGCCTGAGTCGTAGAGCCTGTCCTGTGCCAGCATGCTGCAGAGAAGGACCTTTGCTCTCTGTGTGGAAGCAGGGGTCTCTCTGCAGATGTCTGACACGCCTCCTGTTGAGTCGGACCCAGGGCTGTGGTTAGAAATCACGGGGGCCCCATACAGCTTACCTGACAGCCCCTCCCCCCCCAAAAAAAGTGATTGAGGACATCGATTTATCAGTCCCTTTCTCTGTAGCCTCAGCTGCACAGATGAATGACTAGGAAGCGCTCTGAGGCTTCCTTCACAAACTGAAGCATAGTAAACAATTTACTGTAAGGGTGTGTCTGCGGAGGCGTCCACTCTACAAATACGAAGGCTTCAGGGTAAATATAAGGAATTTATAGCTTTTATTTTATTCTGACGATTTGTTCTCTGAACAGAAAATAAAGCTTTGTTGGTTACAAAAACAAACCCCGGATCCTAAATCCAGACCACGCCCCTGTACGATCAGTCATGTGATCAGTCATGTGTCCTCCCTGTATAACACTCCGCCCCTTCTGTCTTCCAGGCCGGTGCCTTATCACCCTACGGTATGATGGGAATGGTAAGTCTTTACATTTAAATTGGTCAATCACGATTTTTCACTGTTCAAGTAATTGTAACTCTTCAGATTGTTTTCATGAAAAATATAAACATGTTATACTTCTTCTGTGTAATGGTTTTGCCCAGAGCAGCCCCAGTCTTCCTCCTCTCGGGGTCCCCCGGTCTTCCTCCTCTCGGGGTCCCCCGGACTTCCTCCTCTCGGGGTCCCCCGGACTTCCTCCTCTCGGGGTCCCCCGGACTTCCTCCTCTCGGGGTCCCCCGGTCTTCCTCCTCTCGGGGTCCCCCGGTCTTCCTCCTCTCGGGGTCCCCCGGTCTTCCTCCTCTCGGGGTCCCCCGGTCTTCCTCCTCTCGGGGTCCCCCGGTCTTCCTCCTCTCGGGGTCCCCCGGTCTTCCTCCTCTCGGGTCCCCCGGTCTTCCTCCTCTCGGGGTCCCCCGGTCTTCCTCCTCTCGGGGTCCCCCGGTCTTCCTCCTCTCGGGGTCCCCCGGTCTTCCTCCTCTCGGGGTCCCCCGGTCCTCGTTCCCCTCCCCCTCCTCTTGGGGTCCTCGTTCCCCTCCCCCTCCTCTTGGGGTCCTCGTTCCCCTCCCCCTCCTCTTGGGGTCCTCGTTCCCCTCCCCCTCCTCTTGGGGTCCTCGTTCCCCTCCCCCTCCTCTTGGGGTCCTCGTTCCCCTCCCCCTCCTCTTGGGGTCCTCGTTCCCCTCCCCCTCCTCTTGGGGTCCTCGTTCCCCTCCCCCTCCTCTTGGGGTCCTCGTTCCCCTCCCCCTCCTCTTGGGGTCCTCGTTCCCCTCCCCCTCCTCTCGGGGTCCTCGTTTCCCTCCTCCTCTCGGGGTTCCCCCGGTCGTCCTCCCTCCTCTCGGGATTCCCCCGGTCGTCCTCCCTCCTCCTCCTCTTGGGGTCCTTGTCCTCCTCTCAGGGTCCCCTAGTCGTAGTCGTCGTCCTCCTCCTCCTCTCATCGGGGTCCCCCACACCTCCCTGCCATAGTAAGCTGCTTCCTATGGGGGGCAGCCTTGCTCACTAGCTCCCGGGACCCCGCTATGTGCGTCCATAAGGCTCACAGAGTGTGTCTTGGCCCCACCCCCTGCTTTCTCCTCACTGGCTGTGATTGACAGCAGCAGGAGCCAATGGTTTCTGCTGCTGTGTTCTGAGCCAATGAGAAGGGGGAGAGAGGAGGGAGCCTCTGCTCTCGCTGCACATCGCTGGATCGGGATTGGGCTCTGGTAAGTATAAGGGGGGGGGCTGGAAAAGTGGAACTTCCAATCTCTCTGTCAACATTAACTATTTTTATCCTCATGCTGCCATCATTAGTAAATAGATAATACACATTCCTATATCTACTTGTTGTAAACCTTCTTTTTTTTTATTTTCTTTTTTTATCAATTTCGTCAGTTACTTCCTGGTTTTTGGCCTAGGCAAATGTCATACATCCCAGGAGTCTTAAGAGCGGAGGTGGGGCTTTCTCAGCTAAGCACATCCTCCTGCCCGCATGCCTGTGCTAAGAGCAGATGGATTCCAGGAAGTAAATGCTACGTGATTCATCTGCCCTTGCTCAAGATGGCCAGAAATGGGGTGATTTCTCAGCAAAATAAAGCGTAGAGACTTGGGGGGATGGAGACTTGGGGGGATGGAGACTTGGAGGGATG
Source organism: Lithobates clamitans (assembly GCA_037952925.1). NCBI lineage: Eukaryota > Metazoa > Chordata > Amphibia > Anura > Ranidae > Lithobates > Lithobates clamitans. The sequence continues at coordinate 5,346 of JBBGZY010002163.1, forward strand.
GAGACTTGGGGGGATGGAGACTTGGAGGGATGGATGGAGACTTGGAGGGATGGATGGAGACTTGGGGGGATGGAGACTTGGGGGGATGGAGACTTGGAGGGATGGAGACTTGGGGGGATGGAGACTTGGAGGGATGGATGGAGACTTGGAGGGATGGATGGAGACTTGGAGGGATGGATGGAGACTTGGAGGGATGGATGGAGACTTGGAGGGATGGATGGGGGAGTTTGCTTTGAATATTAAAAATGCATTTGCATTTTTGTTTTGTGGTGCTTTCATTTCATGTAGATCCGCTGTAATGTGGAGAATGCATTAAGGTTAAAAACTTTCACCCACTTTAAGGTTATTGCAAGCGTTTTACTCCAATCAGCCCCAGCTCCTCCGTTTGGAATGGATGTAAAAAATGAAGCTGTGGAAACAGTGGTCTCCCTACAGAGATCCAACATGCATTCTCCCAGCAGAGTCTAAGGCCGGCCATAGACCGAGCTACTTTCTGTATGTGACCCCTTCACAAAACATGACTTAGTAGTTGGTGGAGAAACCCTTGTTGGTGATCACAGAGGTCAGACGTTTCTTGGAGTTGGCCTCCAGGTTTGCTCACATCTCAGGAGGGATTTTGTCCTCTTTGCAGATCCTCTCCAAGTCATTAAGGTTTCCAGGATGACGTTTGGTAACTCAAACCTTCAGCTCTCTCCACATATTTTCTATGGGATTAAGGTCTGGAGACTGGATAGGCCACTCCAGGACCTTCATGTGCTTCTTCTTGAGCCACTCCTTTGTTGTCTTGGCCGTGTGTTTTGGGTCATTGTCATACTGGAAGACCCATCCATGACCCATCTTCAGTGTTCTGGATGAGGGAAGGAGGTTCTCCTCCAAGATTTGATGGTACATGGCCCCGTCCATCGTCCCTTTGATGAGGTGAAGTTGTCCTGTCCCCTTAGCAGAAAAACACCCCCAAAACATAATGTTTCCCCCTTTATGTATGACGGTGGGGGATGGTGTTCTTGGGGTCATACAACCTCCATGTATGACGGTGGGGGATGGTGTTCTTGGGGTCATAGGACCTCCATGTATGATGGTGGGGGATGGTGTTCCTGGGGTCATAGGACCTCCATGTATGATGGTGGGGGATGGTGTTCTTGAGGTCATAGGACCTCCATGTATGACGGTGGGGGATGGTGTTCTTGGGGTCATAGGACCTCCATGTATGATGGTGGGGGATGGTGTTCCTGGGGTCATAGGACCTCCATGTATGATGGTGGGGGATGGTGTTCTTGGGGTCATAGGACCTCCATGTATGACGGTGGGGGATGGTGTTCTTGAGGTCATAGGACCTCCATGTATGATGGTGGGGGATGGTGTTCTTGGGGTCATAGGTCCTCCATGTATGACGGTGGGGGATGGTGTTCTTGGGGTCATAGGACCTACATGTATGACGGTGGGGGATGGTGTTCTTGGGGTCATAGGACCTCCATGTATGATGGTGGGGGATGGTGTTCTTGGGGTCATAGGACCTCCATGTATAACGGTGGGGGATGGTGTTCTTGGGGTCATAGGACCTCCATGTATGATGGTGGGGGATGGTGTTCTTGAGGTCATAGGACCTCCATGTATGATGGTGGGGGATGGTGTTCTTGGGGTCATAGGTCCTCCATGTATGACGGTGGGGGATTGTGTTCTTGGGGTCATAGGACCTCCATGTATGATGGTGGGGGATGGTGTTCTTGGGGTCATAGGACCTCCATGTATGACGGTGGGGGATGGTGTTCTTGGGGTCATAGGACCTCCATGTGTGACGGTGGGGGATGGTGTTCTTGGGATCATAGGACCTCCATGTATGACGGTGGGGGGATGGTGTTCTTGGGGTCATAGGACCTCCATGTATGACGGTGGGGGATGGTGTTCTTGGGGTCATAGGACCTCCATGTATGACGGTGGGGGATTGGGTTCTTGGGGTCATAGGACCTCCATGTATGACGGTGGGGGATGGTGTTCTCAGGGTCATAGGACCTCCATGTATGACGGTGGGGGATGATGTTCTTGGGGTCATAGGACCTCCATGTATGACGGTGGGGGATGGTGTTCTTAGGGTCATAGGCAGCTCTCCTCCTCCTCCAAACACGGCGAGTTGAGTTGATGCCAAAGATCTCGATTTTGGTCTCATCTGACCACAACACTTTCCCCCAGTTCTCCTCGGAATCATTCGATGTTCATTAGTGATCTTCAGACGGACCTGTACATGTGATTTCCTGAGCAGGGGGACCTTGCGGGGGCTGCAGGATTTCAGTCCTTCACGGTGTAGTGTGTTACCGATTGTTTTCTTGGTGACTATGGTCCCAGCTGAGATCATTGACAAGATTCTCCCGTGTAGTTCTGGGCTGATTCCTCACCGTTCTCATGATCATTGAACCTCCATGAGGTGAGAACTTGTATGGAGCCCCAGACCGAGGGAGATCGATCGTTATTTTGTGTTTCTTCCATTTGTGAATAATCCCACCAACTGTTGTCACCTTCTCACCAAGCTGCTTGGCGATGGTCTTGTAGCCCATTCCAGCCTTGTGTAGGTCTACAATCTTCTCCCCGACATCCTTGGACAGATCTTTGGTCTTGGCCATGGTGGAGAGATTGGAATCTGATTGTTTGTTTCTGTGGACAGGTGTCTTTTATACAGGTAACAAGCTGAGATTAGGAGCACTCCCTTTAAGAAAGAGAGAAGAGAGAGAAGAGAAGAGTGCTCCTATTCTCAGCTTGTTTCCTGTATAGAAGACACCTGGGAGCCAGAAATCTTGCTGATTGATAGGGGATCAAATACTTATTTCACTCATTAACCACTTAAGAAACATCCGCCGTAGTTATACTGCAGCAGGTTGGCTCCCCTGTGCGAATCGCTGTCATGGTACATCAGACGCTATAAGAGCTCTAGGGTGTGCCTGCTGCCACGACACCAGAGATGATGCACGTGGCCGGCGGTCGCGATGTCCGCCGGCGACCCGCGATCGCTCCTTACAGAGACAGAACGGAGATCTGTCAATGTAAACAGGCAGATCACCTTTCTGTCAGGGGCGGAGATTAGGAACAGCGATCGGTCTCCTCCTCCAGGCAGTCCCCTCCCCCACCACAGTTAGAACACACGAGGGAACACATTTAACCTCTTGATCACCCCCTAGTGTTAACTTCTTCCCTGACAGTGACATTTACACAGTAATCAATGGCTAGTTTTAGCTCTGATCGCTGTATAAATGTCAATGGTCCAAAAAAAAGTGTGTGATCTGTCCATCGCAGTGTCGCAGTCCCGCTAAAAATCGCAGATCGCCGCCATTACTAGTAAAAAAAAAAAAATAATAAAAATGCCATAAATGTATACCCGATTTTGTAGGCGCTACAACTTTTGCCCAAAACATTCAATATACACTTATTGCAAATTTTTTTCCCCAAAAAATATGTAGAATATATATCGGCCTAAACTTATTAAGAAATTTGTTTTTTTTAAAAAAAAACTGGGGGGATATTATAGCAAAAAGTAAAAAATATTTTTTTTTTCCCAAAATTGTCGCTCTTTTTTGTTTATAGCGCAAAAAATAAAAAAAACACCAAAAGAAAGCTCTATTTGTGGGAAAAATAGGACGTACAGCGTCGCATGACCGCGCAATTGTCAGTTAAAGCGTCGCAGTGCCCAATGGCCTGGTCAGGAAGTGGGTAAATCCTTCCGGTCCTTAACCACCCAATGACTGAGCCTCTTTCTGAGAATTTGGTGTTTACAAGTTAAAAACATTTTTTGCTAGAAAATTACTTAGAACCCCCAAACATTATATATGTATTTTTTTTTTCTAACATCCTAGAGAATAAAATGGCGGTCGTTGCAATACTTTCTGTCATACCGTATTTGCGCAGCGGTCTTACAAGCGCACTTTTTTTGGAAAAAAAAACACTTTTTGAAATAAAAAATAAGAAAACAGTAAAGTTAGCCCAATTTTTTTTTATATTGTGATAGATAATGTTACGCCGAGTAAATTGATACCCAACATGTTACACTTCAAAGAAAGTTGCGCCCGCTCGTGGAATGGCGACAAACTTTTAACCTTCATGTCCATAGGCGATGTTTAAAAGATTCTACAGGTTACCAGTTTTGAGTTACAGAGGAGGTCTAGGGATAGAATTATTGCTCTCGCTCTAACGATCGCGGCGATACCTCACATGTGTGGTTTGAATACCGTTTTCATATGCGGACGCTGCTCACGTATGCGTTCACTTCTGCGCGCGAGCTCGGCGGGACGGGGCACTTTAAAAAAATTTTTTATTTTTTTAAATGTTATTTTACCTTTTTATTTTTTCACTGTTCTTTTTCAAAATGTCAGTTTCACACAGTTACACTGTATCGGCTCAGTGTGAAACCTGCCTGCCACCTGGCAGTGCCAAAAAAAAGAAAAAATCGTCCTAAAATATCGGCTGCAAAAATCAACATCAAATATGTTTACATCGTGATGGGCTGTGATTGGACACAGTTGATCACATGGTAAAAAGCAGCTGATTGGCTCTGTACCCCAATGTGTGATCACAGAGTGTGCCGCCCACAGTCATGGGAGAACGCGCTATGACGTCTGCGCTATGACGTCTGCGCTATGACGTCCGTACTGGAGCCCTCATTGGTCTGCATGGAATGTGTGAAGGTAAAAATCGTTCTGCCTTTAGACACGTTTTTTATACTCTTCCATGCAGGGAAATTCTATTGGCTTCCTCAGGATAGGAAACCTTCTCCTTCATTTCCTGCACTTTACTTCTGGAAGTGGAGCGGCTTCATCCTTGTTTGTTGGCCACTGATATTATCGGACCACCCCGGGGCCCCGCCCAACCTTCAGGGGGCGGAGCAGTGAGGGAATGCTTGTAGCCGAGTGGTTGGGATGATTTATAGTTTTAAAGTGATTGTAAATGCTGAAGGTGCATTCAAGGTAAAAAAAACCTTCTGTGTGCAGCTCCCCCCCCCTCCCCCCTCCCCCAATACTCACCTGAGCTCCTGTTTGATCCAGCGATGTGCACGAGAGCTTCAGCCCTCCGGAGACTCTCGCTCCTCATTGGCTTCCACCACGTCAATCGCAGCCAGACTGCCAATAAGGAAAGAAAGGGGACGGGGCCAAGCCACAGCTCTGTGTGTGAATGGACACGCAAAGCAGCAGCTCGGGAGCGAGCCTTACTGGGGGCCCCATAGCAAACTGCTTGCCTGGGAGCACTTGACTGGAGGGAGGGGCCAGGAGCGCCGGCGGGAGACCGGAGAAGAGGAGGATCAGGACTGCTCTGTGCAAATCAATTACAGAGCCGGGAAGTAGAACAAGTTTGTTATTTTTTTTAATTTTGCGTTTAATATCAGTAAGTATGGCGGGTGTATAACGATTCGTCTTCCTTTGTTCCTCTCTCTAGGGGGGCGGATTCATGGACATGTTTGGATTGATGAACGATCTTATGGGAGGTATGGTGAGTATGTTTGTATCTTATTACTTTCCTATACTCTAGAGCACATCTGTCAAACACAAGGGCCGGGGGCCAAATCGGGCCCGCTAGGCCTTTTCATGTGGCCCCCGCACTCAGTTTTACAGCTGGAATTTGGCAAAACTCCATTGGGGTTGGACACTGTGCATAGTGCGCCCCTAAATCTGTGTCTCTGTACACAGCACCCCCCTGAACCCTGCGCTCTGTACATAGCACCCCCCTGAACCCTGCACTCTGTACACAGCACCCCCCTGAACCCTGCACTCTGTACATAGCACCCCCCTGAACTCTGCACTCTGTACATAGCACCCCCCTGAACCCTGCACTCTGTACACAGCACCCCCCTGCACTCTGTACACAGCACACCCCTGAACTCTGCACTCTGTACATAGCACCCCCTGAACCCTGCACTCTGTACATAGCACCCCCTGAACCCTGCACTCTGTACATAGCACCCCCTGAACCCTGCACTCTGTACATAGCACCCCCTGAACCCTGCACTCTGTACATAGCACCCCCTGAACCCTGCACTCTGTACATAGCACCCCCCTGAACCCTGCACTCTGTACACAGCCCCTCCTGAACCCTGCACTCTGTACATAGCACCCCCCTGAACCCTGCACTCTGTACACAGCCCCTCCTGAACCCTGCACTCTGTACATAGCACCCCCTGAACCCTGCACTCTGTACATAGCACCCCCTGAACCCTGCACTCTGTACATAGCACCCCCCTGAACCCTGCACTCTGTACACAGCCCCTCCTGAACCCTGCACTCTGTACACAGCACCCCCCTGAACCCTGAACACGGCACACCCCCGAACCCTACGCTTTGTACACGGCACCCCCCTGAACTCTGCGCTCTGTACACTGCACACCCCTGAACCCTGCACTCTGTACATAGCACCCCCTGACCCCTGCACTCTGTACACAGCACCCCCCTGAACCCTGCACTCTGTACATAGCACCCCCTGAACCCTGCACTCTGTACACAGCACCCCCCCTGAACTCTGCGCTCTGTACACAGCACCACCCCTGAACTCTGCGCTCTGTACACTGCACACCCCTGAACTCTGTACACTGCACACCCCTGAACTCTGAACACGGCACACCCCCGAACCCTACGCTTTGTACACGGCACCCCCCTGAACTCTGCGCTCTGTACACGGCACCCCCTGAACCCTGCACTCTGTACATAGCACCCCCTGAACTCTGCACTCTGTACACGGCACCCCCCCTGAACTCTGCACTCTGTACACGGCACCCCCCCTGAACCCTGCACTCTGTACACAGCACCCCCCCTGAACCCTGCACTCTGTACACTGCACACCCCTGAACTCTGCGCTCTGTACATGACATCCCCTGAACTCTGCGCTCTGTACACAGCACACCCCTGAACTCTGCGCTCTGTACATGGCACCCCCTGAACTCTGCACTCTGAACACGGCACACCCCCGAACCCTACGCTTTGTACACGGCACCCCCCCTGAACTCTGCGCTCTGTACACAGCACCTCCCTGAACTCTGCGCTCTGTACACGGCATCCCCTGAACTTTGCGCTCTGTACACGGCATCCCCTGAACTCTGCTCTCTGTACACGGCACCCCCCCTGAACTCTGCTCTCTGTACACGGCACCCCCCCTGAACTCTGCGCTCTGTACACGGCACCCCTCTGAACTCTGCGCTCTGTACACGGCACCCCTCTGAACTCTGCGCTCTGTACACGGCACCCCTCTGAACTCTGCGCTCTGTACACGGCACCCCTCTGAACTCTGCGCTCTGTACACGGCACCCCTCTGAACTCTGCGCTCTGTACACGGCACCCCTCTGAACTCTGCGCTCTGTACACGGCACCCCTCTGAACTCTGCGCTCTGTACACGGCACCCCTCTGAACTCTGCGCTCTGTACACGGCACCCCTCTGAACTCTGCGCTCTGTACACGGCACCCCTCTGAACTCTGCGCTCTGTACACGGCACCCCTCTGAACTCTGCGCTCTGTACACGGCACCCCTCTGAACTCTGCGCTCTGTACACGGCACCCCTCTGAACTCTGCGCTCTGTACACGGCACCCCTCTGAACTCTGCGCTCTGTACACGGCACCCCTCTGAACTCTGCGCTCTGTACACGGCACCCCTCTGAACTCTGCGCTCTGTACACGGCACCCCTCTGAACTCTGCGCTCTGTACACGGCACCCCTCTGAACTCTGCGCTCTGTACACGGCACCCCTCTGAACTCTGCGCTCTGTACACGGCACCCCTCTGAACTCTGCGCTCTGTACACGGCACCCCTCTGAACTCTGCGCTCTGTACACGGCACCCCTCTGAACTCTGCGCTCTGTACACAGCACCCCTCTGAACTCTGCGCTCTGTACACGGCACCCCTCTGAACTCTGCGCTCTGTACACGGCACCCCTCTGAACTCTGCGCTCTGTACACGGCACCCCTCTGAACTCTGCGCTCTGTACACGGCACCCCTCTGAACTCTGCGCTCTGTACACGGCACCCCCCCATGAACTCTGCGCTCTGTACACTTCACCCCCCCCTGAACTCTGCGCTCTGTACACGGCACCCCCACATGAACTCTGCGCTCTGTACACGGCACCCCCCCTGAACTCTGCGCTCTGTACACGGCACCCCCCCCATGAACTCTGCGCTCTGTACACGGCACCCCCCCCCCTGAACTCTGCGCTCTGTACACAGCACACCCCTCCCCCCGAACTCTGCGCTCTGTACACGGCACCCCCCCATGAACTCTGCGCTCTGTACACAGCACACCCCTCCCCCCCCTGAACTCTGCGCTTTGTACACTTCACCCCCCCCCCTGAACTCTGCGCTCTGTACACTTCACCCCCCCCCTGAACTCTGCGCTCTGTACACTTCACCCCCCTCTGAACTCTGCGCTCTGTACACGGCACCCCCCCATGAACTCTGCGCTCTGTACACAGCACCCCCCCTGAACTCTGCGCTCTGTACACAGCACACCCCTCCCCCCCCAACTCTGCGCTCTGTACACTTCACCCCCCCTGAACTCTGCGCTCTGTACACGGCACCCCCCCATGAACTCTGCGCTCTGTACACGGCACCCCCCCCCTGAACTCTGCGCTCTGTACACAGCACACCCCTCCCCCCGAACTCTGCGCTCTGTACACGGCACCCCCCCATGAACTCTGCGCTCTGTACACTTCACCCCCCCTGAACTCTGCGCTCTGTACACGGCACCCCCCCATGAACTCTGCGCTCTGTACACGGCACCCCCCCATGAACTCTGCGCTCTGTACACAGCACCCCCCCTGAACTCTGCGCTCTGTACACAGCACACCCCTCCCCCCCCAACTCTGCGCTCTGTACACGGCACCCCCCCCTGAACTCTGCGCTCTGTACACGGCACCCCCCCCCTGAACTCTGCGCTCTGTACACGGCACCCCCCCTGAACTCTGCGCTCTGTACACGGCACCCCCCCTGAACTCTGCGCTCTGTACACGGCACCCCCCCCCCCATGAACTCTGCGCTCTGTACACGGCACCCCCCCCAACTCTGCGCTCTGTACACGGCACCCCCCCCTGAACTCTGCGCTCTGTACACGGCACCCCCCCATGAACTCTGCGCTCTGTACACGGCACCCCCCCATGAACTCTGCGCTCTGTACACGGCACCCCCCCATGAACTCTGCGCTCTGTACACGGCACCCCCCCTGAACTCTGCGCTCTGTACACGGCACCCCCCCTGAACTCTGCGCTCTGTACACGGCACCCCTCCCCTGAACTCTGCGCTCTGTACACGGCACCCCTCCCCTGAACTCTGCGCTCTGTACACGACACCCCCCTGAGCTCTGCGCTCTGTACACGGCACCTCCCTGAACTCTGCGCTCTGTACACGGCACCCCCCTGAACTCTGCGCTCTGTACACGGCACCCCCCTGAACTCTGAGCTCTGTACACGGCACCCCCCTGAACTCTGAGCTCTGTACACGGCACCCCCCTGAACTCTGAGCTCTGTACACGGCACCCCCCTGAACTCTGCGCTCTGTACACGGCACCCCTACATGAACTCTGCGCTCTGTACACGGCACCCCTACATGAACTCTGCGCTCTGTACACGGCACCCCCCCTGAACTCTGCGCTCTGTACACGGCACCCCCCCTGAACTCTGCGCTCTGTACACGGCACCCCCCCTGAACTCTGCGCTCTGTACACGGCACCCCCCCCTGAACTCTGCGCTCTGTACACGACACCCCCCTGAGCTCTGCGCTCTGTACACGGCACCTCCCTGAACTCTGCGCTCTGTACACGGCACCCCCCTGAACTCTGAGCTCTGTACACGGCACCCCCCTGAACTCTGAGCTCTGTACACGGCACCCCCCTGAACTCTGAGCTCTGTACACGGCACCCCCCTGAACTCTGCGCTCTGTACACGGCACCCCTACATGAACTCTGCGCTCTGTACACGGCACCCCTACATGAACTCTGCGCTCTGTACACGGCACCCCCCCTGAACTCTGCGCTCTGTACACGGCACCCCCCCTGAACTCTGCGCTCTGTACACGGCACCCCCCCTGAACTCTGCGCTCTGTACATGGCACCCCCCCTGAACTCTGCGCTCGGTATGTAACACATCCCACATACAACCAGCCCTTTCAGGGCAAGTATACTGCTGATGCGGCCTGTGATGAGGATTGCGTTTTGACACCCCTGCTCTAGAGTGTGGTCTTTGCAGCAACCTCTTCTTTCTTCTTATAACTCCTTCACATTCACTTTCCACACACTTCATATACACACCATGCGGTCATTACACCCGTAAGAGCTTGTTGGACTTCCCATTCCAAACCCAGATTACGGAGTTGCCCCGCTTTACAGACATTACAATCTCCACTCTTCTGGGAAGGATTTCCTTTGAGATGTTGGAGGGTCTCTGTGAGAATTTGTGTCTGTTCAGCCAATTGGTAATTTGGAAAGTCAGGTAGTGATGTTGGATGAGAAGATCTCACTGTCAATGTTCCAATCCATCCCAGAGGTGATCAGTAAGGTAAGAGCTCTGTAAGGACACTCAGGTCCCTCCACACCAAACTGGTCATATCATGTCTTATGGAGCTGGCTTTGTACACGGGGGGGGGCACAGTCATGTCTTTATAGAGCTGGCTTTGTACACGGGCGGGGGGGGGCACAGTCATGTCTTATGGAGCTGGCTTTGTACACGGGGGGGGCACAGTCATGTCTTATGGAGCTGGCTTTGTACAGGGGGGGGCACAGTCATGTCTTTATGGAGCTGGATTTGTACAGGGGGGGGGGCACAGTCATGTCTTATGGAGCTGGCTTTGTACAGGGGGGGGGCACAGTCATGTCTTATGGAGCTGGATTTGTACAGGGGGGGGGCACAGTCATGTCTTGTGGAGCTGGATTTGTACAGGGGGGGGGGCACAGTCATGTCTTTATGGAGCTGGATTTGTACAGGGGGGGGGGCACAGTCATGTCTTATGGAGCTGGCTTTGTACAGGGGGGGGCACAGTCATGTCTTATGGAGCTGGATTTGTACAGGGGGGGGGCACAGTCATGTCTTGTGGAGCTGGATTTGTACAGGGGGGGGGGCACAGTCATGTCTTATGGAGCTGGATTTGTACAGGGGGGGGGGGCACAGTCATGTCTTATGGAGCTGGATTTGTACAGGGGGGGGGGGGCACAGTCATGTCTTATGGAGCTGGATTTGTACAGGGAGGGGGGGGCGGCAAAGTCATGTCTTTATGGAGCTCGATTTGTACACGGGGGGGATAGAAGGTCCTATCCAGACTCCACCTACAAGTTTGGACAGTTCTCTAGGTGGGTAGTCCCATTAGACGTATTTGTAATGTACTTTGTGGTGGAGTCAGAAGCTCTGGGGACGGTCTCTCTTACAGCTGTGGCACCCTGGTAAGGTGACGGGGAACGCCGGGGCACAGCGTGGCACAAGTGCCTGATAAGTCTCACTGACAGCTGCTGAGGTGTATCTGGAACACAGAAGGACTGGACCGGAACACAGAAGGACAGGACCGGAACACAGAAGGACAGGACCGGAACACAGAAGGACAGGACCGGAACACAGAAGGACAGGACCGGAACACAGAAGGACAGGACCTGAACACAGAAGGACAGGACCGGAACACAGAAGGACAGGACCGGAACACAGAAGGACAGGACCGGAACACAGAAGGACAGGACCGGAACACAGAAGGACAGGACCGGAACACAGAAGGACAGGACCGGAACACAGAAGGACAGGACCGGAACACAGAAGGACAGGACCGGAACACAGAAGGACTGGACCGGAACACAGAAGGACTGGACCGGAACACAGAAGGACTGGACCGGAACACAGAAGGACTGGACCGGAACACAGAAGGACTGGACCGGAACACAGAAGGACTGGACCGGAACACAGAAGGACTGGACCGGAACACAGAAGGACTGGACCGGAACACAGAAGGACTGGACCGGAACACAGAAGGACTGGACCGGAACACAGAAGGACTGGACCGGAACACAGAAGGACTGGACCGGAACACAGAAGGACTGGACCGGAACACAGAAGGACTGGACCGGAACACAGAAGGACTGGACCGGAACACAGAAGGACTGGACCGGAACACAGAAGGACTGGACCGGAACACAGAAGGAACACAGAAGGACAGGACCGGAACACAGAAGGAACACAGAAGGACTGGACCGGAACACAGAAGGAACACAGAAGGACTGGACCGGAACACAGAAGGAACACAGAAGGACTGGACCGGAACACAGAAAGAACACAGAAGGACTGGACCGGAACACAGAAGGAACACAGAAGGAACACAGAAGGACAGGACCGGAACACAGAAGGACAGGACCGGAACACAGAAGGACAGGACCGGAACACAGAAGGACAGGACCGGAACACAGAAGGACAGGACCGGAACACAGAAGGACAGGACCGGAACACAGAAGGACAGGACCGGAACACAGAAGGACTGGACCGGAACACAGAAGGACTGGACCGGAACACAGAAGGAACACAGAAGGACTGGACCGGAACACAGAAGGACAGGACCGGAACACAGAAGGAACACAGAAGGACTGGACCGGAACACAGAAGGAACACAGAAGGACTGGACCGGAACACAGAAGGAACACAGAAGGACTGGACCGGAACACAGAAGGAACACAGAAGGACTGGACCGGAACACAGAAGGAACACAGAAGGACTGGACCGGAACACAGAAGGAACACAGAAGGACTGGACCGGAACACAGAAGGAACACAGAAGGACTGGACCGGAACACAGAAGGAACACAGAAGGAACACAGAAGGACAGGACCGGAACACAGAAGGACAGGACTGGAACACAGAAGGACAGGACCGGAACACAGAAGGACAGGACCGGAACACAGAAGGACAGGACCGGAACACAGAAGGACAGGACCGGAACACAGAAGGACAGGAGCGGAACACAGAAGGACTGGAGCGGAACACAGAAGGACTGGAGCGGAACACAGAAGGACAGGACCGGAACACAGAAGGACAGGACCGGAACACAGAAGGACAGGACCGGAACACAGAAGGAACACAGAAGGACAGGACCGGAACACAGAAGGAACACAGAAGGACTGGACCGGAACACAGAAGGAACACAGAAGGACAGGACCGGAACACAGAAGGAACACAGAAGGACAGGACCGGAACACAGAAGGAACACAGAAGGACAGGACCGGAACACAGAAGGAACACAGAAGGACTGGACCGGAACACAGAAGGACAGGACCGGAACACAGAAGGAACACAGAAGGACAGGACCGGAACACAGAAGGACAGGACCGGAACACAGAAGGACAGGACCGGAACACAGAAGGACAGGACCGGAACACAGAAGGACTGGACCGGAACACAGAAGGACTGGACCGGAACACAGAAGGACTGGACCGGAACACAGAAGGAACACAGAAGGACAGGACCGGAACACAGAAGGACTGGACCGGAACACAGAAGGACTGGACCGGAACACAGAAGGACTGGACCGGAACACAGAAGGACTGGACCGGAACACAGAAGGACTGGACCGGAACACAGAAGGACAGGAGCGAGCGATGAGCGCGGATTGGCTGGCAGAGGAGCAGGATGGCAACAACACTGATTTGGAGAGTCCGGGTCAGCAACTAGAGATCAGATCAGATCATACAGCGGGCAGGAGAGAAGTCAGGAGTCGGCCGAGGTCGGTAATCGCAGAATAGATGAGCAGAAGGAGCCGGCAGAAGTGTAATCCAGAGACAAGCCGGGGGGTCGGTGCCGGGGGGTCGGTGCCGGGGGTCGGTGCCGGGGGGTCGGTGCCGGGGGGTCGGTGCCGGGAGGTCGGTGCCGGGGGGTCGGTGCCGGGAGGTCGGTGCCGGGGGTCAGTGCCGGGGGTCGGTGCCGGGGGGTCGGTGCCGGGGGTCGGTGCCGGGGGGTCGGTGCCGGGAGGTCGGTGCCGGGGGGTCGGTGCCGGGGGGTCGGTGCCGGGAGGTCGGTGCCGGGGGTCGGTGCCGGGAGGTCGGTGCCGGGGGGTCGGTGCCGGGAGGTCGGTGCCGGGGGTCGGTGCCGGGGGGTCGGTGCCGGGGGTCGGTGCCGGGGGGTCGGTGCCGGGGGTCGGTGCCGGGAGGTCGGTGCCGGGGGGTCGGTGCCGGGAGGTCGGTGCCGGGGGGTCGGTGCCGGGGAGGTCGGTGCCGGGGGGTCGGTGCCGGGGGGTCGGTGCCGGGGGGACGGTGCCGGGGGTCAGTGCCGGGGGGTCGGTGCCGGGGGGCAGTCAGAGGAAGATCAAGTCAGCAACGGAAGATATAACTGGTAACCAGAACACAGGAATGTAATGGACCAATCGGTGCTCACACACTACACCAGTGCACTTTACACACAAATGTCCTTTTCCTGACTGTTTTCATCACTGGAAACACCTGAACTCCAACATTTGCTGGGCTGTTCACATACAGTGCCTTGAAAAAGTATTCACACCCCTTGAAATTCTCCACATTTTGTACATAAATGTATTTTATTGGGATTTTATGTGATAGACCAACACAAAGTGTCACATAATTGTGAAGTGGAAGAAAAATGATAAATGATACAAATAAATATGTGAAAAGTGTGTGGGGGAGGGGCATTTGTATGGCGCCCCCCGGAGTCAATACTTTGTAGAACCCCCTTTCTCTACAAGTCTTTTTGGGGGTGTCTCTACCAGCTTTGCACATCTAGAGAGGACATTTCTGCCCATTCTTCTTCTTTGTAAAATATCTCAAGCTCTGTCAGATTGGATGGAGAGCGTCTGTGAACAGCAATTTTCAAGTCTTGCCACAGATTCTCAATGTGATTTAGGTCTGGACTGTGACTGGGCCATTCTAACACATGAATATGCTTTGATCTAAACCATTCCATTGTAGCTCTGGCTGGATGTTTCGGGTCGTTGTCCTGCTGGAAGGTGAACCTCCGCCCCAGTCTCAAGTCTTTTGTAGACTCTAACAGGTTTTCTTCTAAGATTGTCCTGTATTTGTCTCCATCCATCTTCCCATCAACTCTGACCAGCTTCCCTGTCCCTGCTGAAGAAAAGCATCCCCACCACATGATGCTGCCACCACCATGTTTCACGGTGGGGATGGTGTGTTCAGGGTGATGTGCAGTGTTAGTTTTCCCCACACATAGAGTTTTGCTTTTAGGCCATAAAGTTGAATTTTGGTCTCCTCTGACCAGATCACCTTCTTCCACATGTTTGCTGTGTCCTCCACATGGCTTCTCACAAACTACAAACAGGACTTCTTATGACTTTCTTTCTCCAATGTCTTTCTTCTTGTCACTCTTCCATAAAGGGCAGATTTGTGGAGAACACGACTAATAGTTGTCCTGTGGACAGATTCTCCCACCTGAGCTGTGGATCTCTGCAGCTCCTCCAGAGTTACCATGGACCTCTTGGATCTTCTCTGATGAATGCTCTCCTTGCCCGGCCGGTCAGTTTAGGTGGACGGCCATGTCTTGGTAGGTTTGCAGTTGTGCCATACTCTTTCCATTTTCTGATGATGGATTGAACAGAGCTCCGTGAGATGTTCAAAGCTTGGGAGATTTTATTATAACCTAACCCTGCTTTATACTTCTCCACAACTTCATCCCTGACCTGTCTGGTGTGTTCCTTGGCCTTCATGATGCTGTTTGTTCACTAAGGTTCTCTAACAAACCTCTGAGGGCTTCACAGAACAGCTGTATTTATACTGAGAATAAATTACACACAGGTGGCCTCTATTTACTAATTAGGTGACTTCTGAAGGCATTTGGTTCCACTAGATTTTAGTTATCAGAGTAAAGGGGGCTGAATACAAATGCCCCTCCCCCACACACTTTTCACATATTTATTTGTATCATTTATCATTTTCCTTCCACTTCACAATTATGTGACACTTTGTGTTGGTCCATCACATAAAATCCCAATAAAATACATTTATGTTTTTTGGGTGTAACAAAATGTGGAGAATGTCAGGGGGTATGAATACTTTTTCCAGGCACTGTACCTTTGGCTGTATATATTATATATGTGATCTGTTCTATCCAGCAGTGCAGTGAAGCTAATCATGCGAGTCGCACTCCATAGTCGGCGGTCTGAGACCACCATTCAGCACTCGCAGTTCTGTGGTGTCACCTCCCCGCCTCCAGCTTTCTCATTGGACGATGACGGCGCACGTTGGCGACATTCTTTCCTTTAATCCTGAAATAGGTTTATATTTCCAGCACAGTACAGAGGAGGCTTTTCCACCGCCTGCACGTCTTTTCTGCGATTCGCAGTTCCACTTCTGCTATAAAATCCTTTTATCGGTTTCTTGTCCCGAATCTGCTTGTCTGTGCCGAGGATTCTGGGAAAAACATTCAAAAATCCTCCAATTCAATCAACTCTTCATTTGTAATCCCCTCCCCCTCTGGATGAGATGTAGTCCTCTCCCCCTCTGGATGAGATGTAGTCCCCTCCCCCTCTGGATGAGATGTAGTCCCCTCCCCCTCTGGATGAGATGTAGTCCCCTCCCCCTCTGGATGAGATGTAGTCCCCTCCCCCTCTGGATGAGATGTAGTCCCCTCCCCCTCTGGATGAGATGTAATCCCCTCCCCCTCTGGATGAGATGTAATCCCCTCCCCCTCTGGATGAGATGTAGTCCCCTCCCCCTCTGGATGAGATGTAGTCCCCTCCCCCTCTGGATGAGATGTAGTCCCCTCCCCCTCTGGATGAGATGTAGTCCCCTCCCCCCCTCTGGATGAGATGTAGTCCCCTCCCCCTCTGGATGAGATGTAGTCCCCTCCCCCTCTGGATGAGATGTAGTCCCCTCCCCCTCTGGATGAGATGTAGTCCCCTCCCCCTCTGGATGAGATGTAGTCCCCTCCCCCTCTGGATGAGATGTAATCCCCTCCCCCTCTGGATGAGATGTAATCCCCTCCCCCTCTGGATGAGATGTAATCCCCTCCCCCTCTGGATGAGATGTAGTCCCCTCCCCCTCTGGATGAGATGTAGTCCCCTCCCCCTCTGGATGAGATGTAGTCCCCTCCCCCTCTGGATGAGATGTAGTCCCCTCCCCCCCTCTGGATGAGATGTAGTCCCCTCCCCCTCTGGATGAGATGTAGTCCCCTCCCCCTCTGGATGAGATGTAGTCCCCTCCCCCTCTGGATGAGATGTAGTCCCCTCCCCCTCTGGATGAGATGTAGTCCCCTCCCCCTCTGGATGAGATGTAGTCCCCTCCCCCTCTGGATGAGATGTAGTCCCCTCCCCCTCTGGATGAGATGTAATCCCCTCCCCCTCTGGGTGAGATGTAGTCCCCTCCCCCTCTGGATGAGATGTAATCCCCTCCCCCTCTGGATGAGATGTAATCCCCTCCCCCTCTGGATGAGATGTAGTCCCCTCCCCCTCTGGATGAGATGTAATCCCCTCCCCCTCTGGATGAGATGTAATCCCCTCCCCCTCTGGATGAGATGTAGTCCCCTCCCCCTCTGGATGAGATGTAGTCCCCTCCCCCTCTGGATGAGATGTAGTCCCCTCCCCCTCTGGATGAGATATAATCCCCTCCCCCTCTGGATGAGATATAATCCCCTCCCCCTCTGGATGAGATGTAATCCCCTCCCCCTCTGGATGAGATGTAATCCCCTCCCCCTCTGGATGAGATGTAGTCCCCTCCCCCTCTGGATGAGATGTAGTCCCCTCCCCCTCTGGATGAGATGTAGTCCCCTCCCCCCCACATCAGGAACATTTCTGTACTTTTCTTCTTCATAAAATGACTCTCTTCATTTGTTACATCTGAGTGCTGCCAACATCCCGCAGCCACTTCCTGTCCGGATACACGGGGGAAGTGTACATGTCAGCCACTTCCTGTCCGCATACACAGGGGAAGTGTACATGTCATCCACTTCCTGTCCACCTCCACGGGGGAAGTGTGCATGTCAGCCACTTCCTGTCCCCATACACGGGGGAAGTGTGCCTGTCAGCCACTTCCTGTCCACATACACGGGGGAAGTGTACATGTCAGCCACTTCCTGTCCGCATACACAGGGGAAGTGTACATGTCAGCCACTTCCTGTCCGCATACACAGGGGAAGTGTACATGTCAGCCACTTCCTGTCCGCATACACAGGGGAAGTGTACATGTCATCCACTTCCTGTCCACCTCCACGGGGGAAGTGTGCATGTCAGCCACTTCCTGTCCCCATACACGGGGGAAGTGTGCCTGTCAGCCACTTCCTGTCCACATACACGGGGAAGTGTGCATGTCATCCACTTCCTGTCCACATACACGGGGAAGTGTGCATGTCAGCCACTTCCTGTCCGCATACACAGGGGAAGTGTACATGTCAGCCACTTCCTGTCCGCATACACAGGGGAAGTGTACATGTCAGCCACTTCCTGTCCGCATACACAGGGGAAGTGTACATGTCATCCACTTCCTGTCCACCTCCACGGGGGAAGTGTGCATGTCAGCCACTTCCTGTCCACCTCCACGGGGGAAGTGTGCATGTCAGCCACTTCCTGTCCACCTCCACGGGGGAAGTGTGCATGTCAGCCACTTCCTGTCCCCATACACGGGGGAAGTGTGCATGTCAGCCACTTCCTGTCCCCATACACGGGGAAGTGTGCATGTCAGCCACTTCCTGTCCACCTCCACGGGGGAAGTGTACATGTCAACCACTTCCTGTCCACATACACGGGGGAAGTGTGCATGTCAGCCACTTCCTGTCCCCATACACGGGGGAAGTGTACATGTCAGCCACTTCCTGTCCGCATACACGGGGGAAGTGTGCATGTCAGCCACTTCCTGTCCACATACACAGGGGAAGTGTGCATGTCAGCCACTTCCTGTCCACATACACAGGGGAAGTGTGCATGTCAGCCACTTCCTGTCCGCATACACGGGGGAAGTGTGCATGTCAGCCACTTCCTGTCCGCATACACGGGGGAAGTGTGCATGTTAGCCACTTCCTGTCCGCATACACAGGGGAAGTGTGCATGTCAGCCACTTCCTGTCCACCTCCACGGGGGAAGTGTGCATGTCAGCCACTTCCTGTCCACCTCCACGGGGGAAGTGTGCATGTCAGCCACTTCCTGTCCACCTCCACGGGGGAAGTGTGCATGTCAGCCACTTCCTGTCCACCTCCACGGGGGAAGTGTGCATGTCAGCCACTTCCTGTCCACCTCCACGGGGGAAGTGTGCATGTCAGCCACTTCCTGTCCCCATACACGGGGGAAGTGTGCATGTCAGCCACTTCCTGTCCCCATACACGGGGAAGTGTGCATGTCAGCCACTTCCTGTCCCCATACACGGGGAAGTGTGCATGTCAGCCACTTCCTGTCCACCTCCACGGGGGAAGTGTACATGTCAACCACTTCCTGTCCACATACACGGGGGAAGTGTGCATGTCAGCCACTTCCTGTCCCCATACACGGGGGAAGTGTGCATGTCAGCCACTTCCTGTCCCCATACACGGGGGAAGTGTACATGTCAGCCACTTCCTGTCCGCATACACGGGGGAAGTGTGCATGTCAGCCACTTCCTGTCCACCTCCACGGGGGAAGTGTGCATGTCAGCCACTTCCTGTCCACCTCCACGGGGGAAGTGTGCATGTCAGCCACTTCCTGTCCCCATACACGGGGGAAGTGTGCATGTCAGCCACTTCCTGTCCCCATACACGGGGAAGTGTGCATGTCAGCCACTTCCTGTCCACCTCCACGGGGGAAGTGTACATGTCAACCACTTCCTGTCCACATACACGGGGGAAGTGTGCATGTCAGCCACTTCCTGTCCCCATACACGGGGGAAGTGTGCATGTCAGCCACTTCCTGTCCCCATACACGGGGGAAGTGTACATGTCAGCCACTTCCTGTCCACATACACGGGGGAAGTGTGCATGTCAGCCACTTCCTGTCCACATACACAGGGGAAGTGTGCATGTCAGCCACTTCCTGTCCGCATACACGGGGGAAGTGTGCATGTCAGCCACTTCCTGTCCCCATACACGGGGGAAGTGTGCATGTCAGCCACTTCCTGTCCGGATACACGGGGGAAGTGTACATGTCAGCCACTTCCTGTCCGCATACACAGGGGAAGTGTGCATGTCAGCCACTTCCTGTCCGCATACACAGGGGAAGTGTACATGTCAGCCACTTCCTGTCCACATACACAGGGGAAGTGTGCATGTCAGCCACTTCCTGTCCGCATACACAGGGGAAGTGTGCATGTCAGCCACTTCCTGTCCGCATACACAGGGGAAGTGTGCATGTCATCCACTTCCTGTCCGGATACACAGGGGAAGTGTGCATGTCAGCCACTTCCTGTCCGCATACACAGGGGAAGTGTGCATGTCATCCACTTCCTGTCCACATACACGGGGGAAGTGTGCATGTCAGCCACTTCCTGTCCGCATACACAGGGGAAGTGTGCATGTCATCCACTTCCTGTCCACATACACAGGGGAAGTGTGCATGTCATCCACTTCCTGTCCACATACACGGGGGAAGTGTGCATGTCAGCCACTTCCTGTCCACATACACGGGGGAAGTGTGCATGTCAGCCACTTCCTGTCCGCATACACAGGGGAAGTGTGCATGTCAGCCACTTCCTGTCCACATACACGGGGGAAGTGTGCATGTCAGCCACTTCCTGTCCACATACACGGGGGAAGTGTGCATGTCAGCCACTTCCTGTCCACATACACGGGGGAAGTGTGCATGTCAGCCACTTCCTGTCCACATACACGGGGGAAGTGTGCATGTCAGCCACTTCCTGTCCACATACACGGGGGAAGTGTGCATGTCAGCCACTTCCTGTCCACATACACGGGGGAAGTGTGCATGTCATTGCTCAGGTTGGGCTTCCTGATCCTGACAATACAACATGTCTCTGCAATAGGCATCAGCTCAGCCGCCTTGTAGTCTTCCCTGAATAGGCAGATGAGAACGCTGTATCACAGGAAAAGGGGGTTCAAGCACAGTGGTTGTGATTGACTTCCTCTAATACCAACATCCCCATAATCAATATACAAGGAAGAATTGAGGAGATGGGACTTCTGAGGTGCATCCAGTGTCACCCTCCGGAAACAACACCTATAAAAAAAGATTTTTATTGTATTAATCATTAATAGTGGGGTCAGTGAGCCCAAGATGAAAGCATATTTAGATGAACATCATAAGATCGGCAAACCCCCCGCCCCTCCCCCCAGGAAGACCCCTTCTCTAATTGTAATAGTACAATATTTACATCAAAACATACATGATGTGTATATAATCAATGTATTGATATCATGTATGTTTTTGATCTATATATGTTTCTCATGTTATTATTGTGTATATATCTTTTTCAGCAGTTGCACCCTCTGAAACCCTGAAGAAGCTTAACGTGTGAAACGCGTTGGGATAGACACCTCTCTATAAGAGGGTGCCCCTAACAACGACCTTCATGAAAGGATCACCAGATTTTGCACCACTGCAGATTTAGACATTTATGAAATCACTTTTATAATGAATAGATATATAAATATATATATACACATATACATTCATACAGACTTTATAAATCATTCCTTCTGATACATGGGGGAGATTTATGAAAATTGGAGACAGCCAATCAGCTTCTGACTTCAGCTTGGTGTAATAAAGCTTTCTCAATAAAACCTGGAAGCTGATTGGTTTTGCACTCTCCAGTTCTGGTAAATCCCCCTCCCCCCCCCCCATTATCTGTAAATATATTGATCGGTATTTTGCCTTTTCTTTACCAACAGGAGCAACTTTCCAGTGGATCAAACTGTCAGACATTCTCTTCTTCCACGGTCATATCCTACTCCAATATGCTGGGCAGTGGTACCCCTAAAGTATATCAGGAGACATCACAGACCTGCACCGCTCCCGGGGGGGTGAGAAATTCCCTAATATTATAAATATGAACTTCTATCAGGACTCTAACCTGTGTCTGGATCATAGATCTCCAAACCTGCTAAACAAAGGGCCAGTTTATTATTCTTCAGACTTTAGAGTAGAAAATGTCCTGATATCAGTAACAATGCCTCATTGGTGTCAGTGGGAGGAATAGTGTCCCATCATTGGTGTCAGTGGGAGGAATAGTGTCCCATCATTGATATCAGTGGAAGGAATAGTGTCCCATCATTGGTGTCCGTGGGAGGAATAGTGCCCCATCATTGGTGTCAGTGGGAGGAATAGTGCCCCATCATTGGTATCAGTGGGAGGAATAGTGTCCCATCATTGGTGTCAGTGGGAGGAATAGTGCCCCATCATTGGTGTCAGTGGGAGGAATAGTGTCCCATCATTGGTGTCAGTGGGAGGAATAGTGTCCCATCATTGGTATCAGTGGGAGGAATAGTGCCCCATCATTGGTATCAGTGGGAGGAATAGTGTCCCATCATTGGTGTCAGTGGGAGGAATAGTGCCCCATCATTGGTGTCAGTGGGAGGAATAGTGCCCCATCATTGGTATCAGTGGGAGGAATAGTGTCCCATCATTGGTGTCAGTGGGAGGAATAGTGCCCCATCATTGGTATCAGTGGGAGGAATAGTGTCCCATCATTGGTGTCAGTGGGAGGAATAGTGTCCCATCATTGGTGTCAGTGGGAGGAATAGTGTCCCATCATTGGTGTCAGTGGGAGGAATAGTGTCCCATCATTGGTGTCAGTGGGAGGAATAGTGTCCCATCATTGGTATCAGTGGGAGGAATAGTGCCCCATCATTGGTATCAGTGGGAGGAATAGTGCCCCATCATTGGTGTCAGTGGGAGGATTAGTGCCTCATCATTGGTATCAGTGGGAGGAATAGTGCCCCATCATTGGTATCAGTGGGAGGAATAGTGCCCCATCATTGGTGTCAGTGGGAGGAATAGTGCCCCATCATTGGTGTCAGTGGGAGGAATAGTGTCCCATCATTGGTGTCAGTGGGAGGAATAGTGCCCCATCATTGGTGTCAGTGGGAGGCACAGTGCCCCAAGGGCTGGATAAAGGATTACAAAGGGCCACATCCGGCCCCAGGGCCGCTGTTTGGAGACCCCTGGTCTAGACCAAGCTCAGTTCTTAGTAGAAGGCGATAGGAATTCACTTCCTCTCATGTGACTTTAGTAAAGTGAAATCTCATTGGATGCTATAAGGTTAGAGGAGTTTGGTGATCGATGTGTAATGTGACCTTCTTTCCTGTCTGGCAGATTTGTGAGACGAGACGCACAATGCGGGATTCGGATAGCGGCATGGAACAGATGAGCATCGGTCACCATATTGGAGAGCGGGCGCATATCATGCAGCGTTCCCACAACCGTCGTACGGGAGACCGCGAGGAGAGGCAGGAGTACATTAACATGGATGAAAGTAAGCTGTGCGCTCGGGAGGATCTACACGTGAAAGCTTTTACCTGATTGGCTGCCCTTACTGAGCCGGAGCCGCGGTGTTCACGTCCGCCGTCATCTGTACTAAAGCGGCGTTGGAGGCGCCAACCTACACAAACCTTCTGGAAGCTTCTATCCACAGTCTGGCTGCAGAGAAATCGCTGGTCATGTGACATGAGGTCATGTGACATTGTCCATTCAGGGGGAGGTGACCGTGCTGATCGCCCATCCCCCAGCAGGTTATACTCGCCAATCCCAGCTCCCTTCCTGCCCCCTGCCCCCCCCCCCCACGCTACCTTGGTGTCATTGCTCTAAGTGTGGCTTCCTCGTCTGAATCATGTGACCTTTCTCATGTGTCTGTGTCCAGGACTGAGCGACCCGTCATTAGACCCAAAGACCCTGAGAGGGCGGGGGCACCCTGAGGGAGGGCGGGGGCACCCTGAGGGAAGGCGGGGGCACCCTGAGAGGGCGCGGGCACCCTGAGGGAAGGCGGGGGCACCCTGAGGGAGGGCGGGGGCACCCTGAGGGAAGGCGGGGGGCACCCTGAGGGAAGGCGGGGACACCCTGAGGGAAGGCGGGGACACCCTGAGGGAAGGCGGGGACACCCTGAGGGAAGGCGGGGGCACCCTGAGGGAAGACGGGGACACCCTGAGGGAAGACAGGGGCACCGAGGGCGGTGACACCCTGGGAGGGCGGGGACACCATCCACCTGGGTCAACTCAGCCACCAGAACATCCCCAGGGTACACTCCTACTAAGGGGAGGTGGTGAGGGAGGAGCCAAGTAAATGTTACTGTGAGGGTGGCCAATCAGTAGGCAGCGTCCCTTCATGATGCATCAGCAGGTGTAACTTTGTTTCTTTTTATTTTCTTACAGTTCAATCTGCTCACATTGTATCTTGATTTATATTCATTGTTACATTTTGAGAACTAATTTGCTGATATTATCTCTGTCAAAAATATTGGAGACCTTTTACTTGTATCCCTAATTGACCAACCACTTCAGTTCCGGAAGGTTTTCCCCCCTTTCATGACCAGGACATTTTTTTTCTGTCGGGTTTGTGGGTGGCCGGCGGACGTTGGCTTTGCAGGGGGGGGGGGGGGGCGGTGGACGTCAGGTTTGCGGGTGGCGGGTGGCCGGCGGACTCGCTGATTGGCATCCGCTGTGCCCAATCAGCGCACGATCGCGCCTCCAGTGGTTTTTGCACAAATTGATGTACAGGTACGGGATTTTGCACAATAGAGCCGACCTGCCGCAGTAAATACGCAGTAGGCGGTCGGGAAGTGGGTAAATTCTATGTATGTCTCACACGGGTCCGTTGCACGTCCGTTGCGTTGTTAAAGATCCTGCTTGCTGCATTTCTGGTCAGTTAAAAAAAAAACGCACCTCCCTGTTGAAATGCATTGAAAACGCTTCAATAACGCAGCCGCGTCACATTTTTGATGCTGTTTTTGAGTCGCATGATCTAGAAAAACGCACCATAAGCACCGTAAAATCGTCACAAAATCGGATTTGCGACACCATTATCGACACCTTTTTCTCTATTGGAAAAATACTGAAAACACCATTTACATCCTGATTTATTGTTCCACCCGCGGAAATTTCGGTGGATCTCTACTACCAGCACGTCTTTGTAGTGTGGGAGGAAGCCCACTCAAGCGCGGGGATGTTCAAACACCAGGCAGGTAATGTGGTTGGGATTTGAATTTCATTATTTTTTCTTCTTTGCTGCTTCTAGGGAATCTAATTTCAATGATCCAAATTCTAGGGCTTCCTATATGTGAAGAGTGAGAGTCATGCCTGATAATGGGAAGGGGGTCTCTCAGGTCGGTGAATAATTTCCTTCCTTCTATGTAGATGATGTTGGTGGTTTTAATGAAGAATGGCACAGGGGGACCTCCCATTACCGGAGTCAGAGGGGCCTGCAGTATAGAAGGAGAGCAGCCCCAGAGGAGAGACTCGCCATCCAGGGACCTGAAGACAGCACAGCCCGCCCATCCCGCCGATACGACTGGTGATAGGTGAGCAGACGTCAGAAATTCTCGAATCGTTCCCGAACAATGGCGCTTGTTTAGTGTAGATGAGACATTTATGGCAATAAGTGACATTATTGTGTTTGTGAATGGGCAAAAGTGACAGCGGTGCCCCCCTGAGACGGTGCAGTTCTGTTTTCAGTTCATCCTAAAAAATAGCCATACACTTGCTGTGCCTTCAGCATTACATCTGCAGTATGAGATCATCTGAGGTTCTGCTGCCTGTGACTGGTAGACTCAGCAGACTTTATTTATGTCACGACTGTGTTGCTCACTGTTCTTGCTGGAGGGGAAGCTGCACCTGAAGACCTGCAGTGCGAGGATCTCCCTGCTTCATCCAGCAGGTTATACTGCCACCTACAGGAGGGTTGTACTGTGCCGCTCACTGTTCTCCTTGCTGGAGGGGAAGCTGCACCGGAGGACCTGCAGTGCAAGGATCTCCCTGCTTCTGCTTCATCCACCAGGTTATACTGCCACCTACAGGAGGATTGAACTGTGCCGCTCACTGTTCTCCTTGCTGGAGGGGAAGCTGCACCTGAAGACCTGCAGTGCAAGGATCTTCCTGCTGTTTTCATTCTGTGGCTCTGTGCTCCCTCCCCCTCTCCTGCTGCTTCTTGTATATTCACCTACTGGACATCCTGGGGGGGGGGCGGGCAGCTCTGGCATGAGGAGGAGAAGCCCTCTACCAAGATAGCCACCTCCACATAGAGACAAAGTGTAGATCATGGCATGGTAAATCAGTGACATGAGGGAAAGAATAGCTGTCAGGAGACCACAGGCAACACTGGTGACTACTCCTTTGCTCTCTGTGAATCTTTGCCAAAACAAAGGGTGGCACTCAAGGCGATGACGTGTCCTCCTCTGCTGTCAGCTCCTAGAAGTGCAGGTTGTCCCAGCTCCGTAGCTATCAATGTGAATAAAGGCCACAAATCATAGCAAAACCCTGTGTATAGAAAGTGGAAACAGACCTTTGCCAGGCTCTGTCCAGGCCACTCCTCCAACGTGTTTCGCCCTGCCTACGGGGCTTAACCGTGGAGATTAATCGTGGAATTCCCCATGGGCTAAGTGAAATGCATTGGGGCTGTGATTTGGACAGAGCCTTGGCTGAGGCTTTTTCAACTTTCTACACACAGGATGCAATCTATGGACTGGGTTGGGTCAGGTTGCAGGTACAAGAGAGCTGGTAAGTGTGTTGGGGGTAGGTGTGCAGCACTGCAGAAACACTCCGCACAGGTCTCTGCTGCAGGGCCTTCCCCCTTCAGTTTCATCTCATTAGTCTGGAACTCATAACCAGTTCATCTGTGACTTCAGAAATCTTCCCGTCTCCCGATAATCACGACGAGTCTCTTGTGCGTGACAGATCATTGGTTGCAGTACCTCGTAGCAGCCAGTAGGTGGAGCTGTGATTTTGCAGTCTTTTCTCATCAGCAGCTGCTTTGGTGGCTTCAGCATACGGAAAAGACAGTTGGACCCATTTATTAGAGCCATTGCAGTCGTCCAGATTGCAGCTGTTAGATTTTCTGGCGGTGGCTAAAAAAATCAAATCACACATCTGATTGCTGAGCTTGGCACCGCACTCCTTCATCAGGTTACTGTAAATGAGCCTCGTTAACACCCAGCAATCAGTCTCATCAGGAGCTGTCAGCTTCACTTCCAGTGAGATGTTCATTAAAGGACCAATGCAGTTTAGGACAAAGTCTACGTATTCTGTTTGACCCTTTTTGTACAGATTTAAATGAATCCCCCCCCTCCCCCTCCACAGATCCAAACCTGAAAATGCAAAATGAAAGTAATGCGCTTCTTATATATCAAATAATAATGCGCTTTGTATTCTAATCGTCCATGTATATGTATGTGTGTATGTATGTGTGTGCTTTATATATATGTGTGTGTGTGTATATATTTATATATATATTTAATAAAGTGAGTCCATAAAATGTCATCCAATAGGTGTCCTCACACCACCTAGGAAAATATTTCCAATCTGAACAATCCGCAAACTTTACAAAAAAGGAAAATAAATGAAACAGAAAATAGTGTAGCTGCCCCTTTTAAATGCCCCAACAAGCACTTGTGAACCAAAAAATGCAAAACAAAAGCAAAGAGCTTCACTTATAACAAACAATTGTGCATTATGTATCCTGATAGTCCATGAAAATCATCCAATAAATGTCCCCAAGGACCACCGAGGATAACTTTCCTGATTTTAGCTCTCCTCGTCCCCATGAACATGGACAGGATAATATTACCACATGTGTGAAGAGTGCAGACTCGCCAAATATTTTTGACCCCTTTTTACAGGAAGGTCAAAAAAACACTTTGTGGGTCTAAGCCCCCAAATGTATTCCGCTTGCAGGAAAGATTCTTCCTGTGGATGCATTCCAGGGAAACGCGTTGAGGCGGAGCTACAGCCATCATTTCTGGTTCTGAGAATGCAGCCTATCCAATCACTAGAGAGTGGTGACATCACTGAGAATGCAGCCTATCCAATCACTAGAGAGCGGTGACATCACTGAGAATGCAGCCTATCCAATCACTAGAGAGCGGTGACATCACTGAGAATGCAGCCTATCCAATCACTAGAGAGCGACAACATCACTGAGAATGCAGCCTATCCAATCACTAGAGAGCGGTGACATCACTGAGAATGCAGCCTATCCAATCACTAGAGAGAGGTGACATCACTGAGAATGCAGCCTATCCAATCACTAGAAAGCGATGACATCACTGAGAATGCAGCCTATCCATTCACTAGAGAGCGATGACATCACTGAGAATGCAGCCTATCCAATCACTAGAGAGCGATGACATCACTGAGAATGCAGCCTATCCAATCACTAGAGAGTGGTGACATCACTGAGAATGCAGCCTATCCAATCACTAGAGAGCGATGACATCACTGAGAATGCAGCCTATCCAATCACTAGAGAGCGATGACATCACTGAGAATGCAGCCTATCCAATCACTAGAGAGCGGTGACATCACTGAGAATGCAGCCTATCCAATCACTAGAGAGAGGTGACATCACTGAGAATGCAGCCTATCCAATCACTAGAGAGCGATGACATCACTGAGAATGCAGCCTATCCAATCACTAGAGAGCGATGACATCACTGAGAATGCAGCCTATCCAATCACTAGAAAGCGATGACATCACTGAGAATGCAGCCTATCCAATCACTAGAGAGCGGTGACATCACTGAGAATGCAGCCTATCCAATCACTAGAGAGAGGTGACATCACTGAGAATGCAGCCTATCCAATCACTAGAGAGCGGTGACATCACTGAGAATGCAGCCTATCCAATCACTAGAGAGCGATGACATCACTGAGAATGCAGCCTATCCAATCACTAGAGAGCGATGACATCACTGAGAATGCAGCCTATCCAATCACTAGAGAGCGGTGACATCACAGTAGACAGGCAGCCTATCCAATCACTAGAGAGCGGTGACATCACTGAGAATGCAGCCTATCCAGTCACTAGAGAGCGGTGACATCACAGTAGACAGGCAGCACTCACAAGGAGACTTTTCGGGGAAGTATATATTGGATTGTCGGTGTTCTCTATTGTCTATTATTATTATTATTATTTATTTTGACCATCGAATGATTTTCGGACGATTTGTAATCCTCTCTCGTTCTCTTTCAGCTGATTAATGCACAAACGGGACAATTAAAATCCTAACCGTTCCGAATATTCCCGAAGGGACCACTTCTTCCTCACGCCGCTCCATCATCTCCCTGACAACTCTCTTGTTACCCTTCCCTTCCTCGCTCCCCGTTTTCTCCTCCTAGGTTTTCCACGTCTGCACTTTTTTCTTTTTTTTTTTTTTTTATTTGCTGATACCTGAAAAGCATTCGACATAACCGGGAGCTTCTGTAAGGGAGGGGATGGGAGGTTCTGTGGGGGCGTATCAATGGGAAATGGTTTGTATGGGAAGGCGGGGGAGGTAGAGGGGGATGAATAGTCAGGTAGGGGGGGGGGGTGGGGGAGGGGAGGGGGGGGCAGAGGGGTTAATATTTAAGTTAAGTAGTTTTTTCGATGTACATAGGCAGAGTTTCTGTGGCGGTTGGGTAGAGACGTTTCCGGTAGAGGTGACTGGGAGATAATCATACGTTCCGTAAATGGGAGATTTTTTACAGTGTAAAGGATTATCTGTTACTTTTTAATCGTTCGCCCAAGATGAGCCTGGGTGACGTCACCGGGAAGCCATCATGTATGTAGCTCAGGAGGCAGGAGATCTTCTGCAGAAGGATGTTATGTGAGCAGACACAATAACAGAACTATGCTGTACCTAGTAGGGGTGATAGTAGAACTTCCTTTTTTTTTTTTTTTCTTTTTTTATTATTATTCATTTTTTTTTCTTTTTTTTTTTTTTTTGTTCACAATGTTTAATATTACAATTGTAAAACTTAATAAAGGAGAATGTGTTCTGTTCTTTTGTCTTTATTTTTTTATTACAGGTACTTTTATAGCGTCCTCAGTTTATGCCGCACTTGTATACTATATAGCAGTGATGGTGAACCTTGGCACCCCAGATGTTTCGGAACTTCATTTCCCATGATGCTCAGGCACTCTGCAATGTAGTGGAGCATCATGGGAAATAGGGGTGCGCATCTTCACTGGCCACACGATTCGATTCGATTACGATTATCAGGTCCACGATTAACGATGCATCACGATTACTGCGCGCGGTTTTCATCCAAAAAATTTAAGTAGTCAGAAGAACTCCATTTTTTAAATTTTATCTGTTCTTAAAAAAAAGACAACACTCCTTGCATGTAGCAAAGTGTAAACAGTGCAGACAACTTAAAGAGGAGCTCCAGACTGCCCCCAAATGACTACAGGAGATGGTCACAGACTGGGGACATGCTACAGGAGATGGTCACAGACTGGGGACATGCTACAGGAGATGGTCACAGACTGGGGACATGCTACAGGAGATGGTCACAGACTGGGGACATGCTACAGGAGATGGTCACAGACTGGGGACATGCTACAGGAGATGGTCACAGACTGGGGACATGGCACAGGAGATGGTCACAGACTGGGGACATGGCGCCCCCCCTCCCCCTCTGTACTTACATGCTGCTCCGCCGGTGCTGGTGGCAACCTGTAATGAGCAGGGTGATCTGCCTGCTCACCATCTCCCCCCGATCTCCACTCCAGCCGCCGGTGTCCCGCCGGTTGTCACATCTCTCCTGAGCAGGGAATTCTCCAGGGAGAGCGCTCCGTACGTAAAGCTGTTACTAGTGTGTGTATTTTCCGCTCATGTGACTCCCGGCCCGCCTCCCTCCTCTCACGTCTCTCCTGATGTCAGCCCCGCCCGCCTCTCTTCTGACCTGATAGCTCCAGTCAGTGGGCGGGGCTGAAATCAGGGGACTCAGAGGAGGGAGGCGCGGCCGAGAGTCACATGAGCGGAAAATACACACACTAGTAACAGCTTTACGTACGGAGCGCTCTCCCGGGAGGGGGCGGGGCCAGACATCGATTTTTCGGGTCGCATGCATCGATGCCGCATCGGGGACACCCGAATCGCGATGCATCGATGCTGCGATTAATTTCAGCAGCCCTAATGGGAAATGTAGTTCCGAAACATCACTGCTATATTACTGTCTAGCAGCACTTGGGTTGCGGGTTCGAATCCCAACCATGGAGTTTGCATGTTCTCCATACTCCAATGACATGCTGGGAGATTAATTGGCCCCAGTATATGTATGAATGAGTGTGAGTTAGGGGCCTTAGATTGTGAGGTGAATGTACAATATACAGTATATTCCCAAAAGTATTGGGACGCCTGCCTTTACACGCACATGAACTTTAACGACATCCCAGTCTTAGTCCGGAGGGTTCAATATTGAGTTGGCTCCGCCCTTTGCAGTTATAACAGCTTCAACTCTTCTGGGAAGGCCGTCCACAAGGTTTAGGAGGGTGTCTATGGGAATGTTTGACCATTCTTCCAGAAGAGCATTTGTGAGGTCAGGAACTGATGTTGGATGAGAAGGCCTGGCTCGCAGTCTCCGTTCTAATTCATCCCAAAGGAGTCCTCACCTCAATCCAATGGAGGCCAGTCAAGTTCCTCCACCCTAAACTAGATCATCCATGTCTTTATGGACCTTGCTTTGTGCACTGGTGGGCAGTCATGTTGGAACAGGAAGGGGCCGTCCCCAAACTCCTCCCACAAAGTTTGGAGCATGAAATTGTCCAAAATGTCTTGGTATGCTGACGCCTTAAGAGTTCCCTTCACTGGAAATTAAGGGGCCAAACCCAACCCCTGAAAAACAACCCCCACACCATAATCCCCCCTCTACCAAATGATTTGGACCATTCCATAAAGACACGGATGAGTGAGTTTGGGGTGTCGGAACTTGACTGGCCTGCACAGAGTCCTGACCTCAACCCGATAGAACACTTTTAGGATGAATTGGATGAGCAGGCCTGGCTCTCAGTCTACATTAGGTTGAGGTCAGGAATCCAAATCATTTGGTAGAGGGGGGGTTATGGTGTGGGGGTGTTTTTCAGGGGTTGGGGTTGGCCCCTTAGTTCCAGTGTAGGGGACTCTTAAGGCGTCAGCATACCAAGACATTTTGGACAATTTCATGCTCCCAACTTTGTGGGAACAGTTTGGGGACGGCCCCTCCCTGTTCCATCATGACTGCCCACCAGTGTACAAAGCCAGGTCCATAAAGACATGGATGAGCGAGTTTAGGGTGGAGGAACTTGACTGGCCTCCATTGGATTGAGGTGAGGACTCCTTTGGGATGAATTAGAGACTGCGATGCAGGCCTTCTCGTCCAACATCAGCGCCTGACCTCACAAATGCTCTTCTGGAAGAATGGTCAAACATTCCCATAGACACCCTCCTAAACCTTGTGGACGGCCTTCCCAGAAGGTGTGAAGCTGTTATAGCTGCAAAGGGCGGAGCCAACTCAATATTGAACCCTCCGGACTAAGACTGAGATGTCATTTTAGCACTTTGAGACCTTTTGATGTAAAGTGCATTAGAAATAAAATGTTTTATTATTAAGGTTCATGTGCATGTAAAGGCAGGTGTCCCAATACTTTTGGTAATATGGTGTATATTGTACATTCACATCACTCCCTGCCCTGAGAAGCTTACAATCTAAGGCCCCTAACTCACACTCATTCATACACATATTAGGGCCAATTAATCTCCCAGCATGTGATTGGAGTGTGGGAGGAAACCCACGCAGGTACAGGGAGAACATGCAAACTCCATGGTTGGGATTCGAACCCGCGACCCAAGTGCTGCTAGACAGAAATTCGAATCACTTAGTCACTATGCTGCCCATGTGATATCATTGTTGTGTTGTGTTTTGTTTTTCTAACATCGGGTGGTCTACGTTACATTTCTTTAAAAAAAATTGATGGCATTGGTATAGTCAAAAACGTTTTTTTTAATCTAGTTATAGTGCCACCTGCAGGTGAAGGACACTAGGTACAAACAAAAGAACAGCCTAGGGGTGGCCCCTACTGGTGGAATCCACGGGCACCTTTTTGTTTGTCTTTCTGTCCGTGCTACATGTCACTTCCACTTTGTGGCAGAAAGGAAGACGGGGATTTGGCAGTCCTTTGGTCTCAGAGAGCAGCACAGACCCCGCATCGGCCTGTGGCCCTTTGCTCTCCCACACCCCACATCTTACAGATCACAGTGGGTCACGCTTGGCCAGGAGTGTTGACTGGCTTTCTCTTGGGGGGGGGTGGGGGTCTGCCCTTTTCTGCACACAGCTCTTTGTTGCTGGCACAGCACTCCGGCATGCATGGCAGACGCTCAGAGGAAGAGTAACCTGGCAACTGCAGACATGGGGAGCAAAAGCCAACCTGCTTGCAATGACTGGGTGTTTTCAGGCCGTTTCTAGAAGCCCACTTTACCCAGCCTGCAAACCATCCCCTGACCTACAAGTTGTGCTCCCTGCTGGAGACTTTGGGTGCCTCAGCAGACCCGCTTTGACTCCTTTACCTTGGCGGTGCAAAGCTTTATGTCTTGGATGGAGAAAGCCTTTGTTACAGAAGTCTAATAAGAGGTGTCCCCTTCTTATGAGGAGGACCCTCAGGCCCTGTACCCTGTCAGTGGTGTATTTAGGTTTTGTGCTGTCCTAGGCCTGACTAAACTCATGCACCCCCTCATTTAAATATGACCCACCCCCTTCCTCTCAAGGCCAAACCCCTATCTGTTTAAGACCCACCCTGTCATTTTTGTGGAGTGCCCCCCCCCCCTCTCAGTTACTGTGTCCCCCTCCACAGTAAACGCTGCACAGACCTCAGAACTTGCAGTTAACTCATGTCCCTCCTCTGTGGCTCCTCCTCCTCATGGCTGTGTACACAAGAACATTGGAGCTGAGGAGGAGGATCCTCAGTGAACTGTGTGTGCCTGTCAGTGGGGAGAGAGGTGTCGGCTGCCACAGAAAGGTGATCGTTGTATGTGGGACCCCGAGCCGCAGATGTCCCAGGTGGCCACGCTAGCATGCCCCTGTCAGGTTAGTTCCCGGAGCTCAGTGGCAGAACTTGTTGTGGCACTGGGCTCCGTGATTCCGCTCGAGTGCCCTAATAGTGCCCACATGATGGCGGCCCTGTGTTGGGGGGGGGGGGTGGATTTTTTGCCGCCCCCCCATAAAGTGCTGCCCTAGGCCTGGGCTTTGCCGGCCTAGGCCAGGATACAGAGCTGCCTCCTGTTGAGGCAGAACATGGGTATTATTGGATAGCATGGAGAAGGTGTCTGGGTTATAGGCTGTCACAGGGAAATTAGTTCATATTGGTCCCTATTAAATCCATGAAAAAAACTCCTAAGACTTATGCCCTGTACACACGGTCGGATTTTCCGACGGAAAATGTTCGATGGGAGCCTGTTCTCGGAAATTCTGACCTTATGTAGGCTCCATTGGACATTTTCCATCGGAATTTCCGTCACACAAAATATGAGATCTGGTTCTCAAATTTTCCGACAACCAAATCCGTTGTCGGAAATTCCAATCGCGTGTACACAATTCCGACGCACAAAGTTCCACGCATGCTCAGAATCAAGCAGAAGAGCCGCACTGGCTATTGAACTTCATTTTTCTCGGCTCGTCGTACGTGTTGTACATCACCGCGTTCTTGGCGATCGGAATTTCCGACAAGATTTGTGTGGCCGTGTGTATGTAAGGCAAGTTTGAGCCAACATCCGTCGGAAACCAATCCATGGATTTTGTTGTCGGAATGTCCGATCGTGTGTACGGGGCATAACACTTCCAAGGATATCCCAATTCTGTTTGGCGCTCGCAAACCCAAATGGCCCACTAGAGCTTTTCACCTACCATCCATTTTTTTTTTTTTTTTTTACGTTTACCTGTAAGGTATGGGTAGGCCTGGCTCGGCCTCTTTTGACCCACCTAACTGGTTTTTGGGATACTCTCCCTTTTTGAGTACTTTTTTTGGCAAGTGATCCCACCACAGCGGCAGTAGTGGACCCTCTAGTTTCCAAACTTAATAAGGCCACAGTCATTCCAGTTGAGAAATTTCCCTCCACCAGGGACCCAACAGACTGAAAGTTGGAGAGCATTACACCTCCTGTGTACACCGGTACCTTAGACCAGTGCCGGCCTCAACAAACTGACGCAAAGGGCTAAACTTTCACCCCATAGTTTTGGTTTAGGAGCCGGTCTCCTGTGTTTTTAGTTGGCAGCCTTTTCATATGTTTGGTGCAGCTCTAGATTCGGTTGGTTTTCTTTCTTGTACATATTGGCTGTGTTTCTCCAGATGGCTATTATAGCTCAAGTATTGATCGGTGGATCAGAAATCCTAAAAACAAAGCTTTATTGAGATGTTCTCTGTGGACAACCAACTTTTCCAAGCTTTGCTGGATGAGAATATTGGGCATCTCATGGAAGGTAGGAAAGCCTTCATTCCGCAGGTCAAGAAAAGAGCTAAAGCCGGGCCCACACAGGTTAACCACTTCAGCCCCGGGAAGGACTTTACCCCCCTTCCTGACCAGGCCATCTTTTGCGATACGGCACTGCGTTACTTTATCTGACAATTGCGCGGTCGTGCGACGCTGTACACAAAATTTATGTTTGTTTATATTTTTTTCATTCAGCTGGAAGAAAAACGAAGTGTGTACCCAGCTTAAAGGAGATGTAAAGGTTCGTTTTAAAAAATAAACAAAAACAAACATGTTATATTTACCTCCTCTGTGCAGTTGGTTTTGTACAGAGTGGCCCCGATCCTCCTCTTCTGAGGTCCTTCAGCGGCACTTCTGGCTCCTCCTCTTCTTGAGTGCCCTGTCAGAGAGCCGATCCCCCTCGGGGCACCCGCGCAGGCACGCTCCTGTGTCTTGCTGCTGCTGTGTCAGCAGGACTTGTCCCCGCCCCCTCGGATCCCACGTCATTGGATTTGAGTGACAGCCAATGGCTGCACTGCTATCAATCTGTCCAATCAGGACCCCCAAACACCAGCTGGATCTAGTGTGCTCATCCCCATCGCTGGGAAGACCGGGTTCAGGTAAGAAAAAGGGGGGTCTGGGGGGGGAACTGCATCACAGAAGACAAACAAAAAAAAGAAAAGTCAGCAGCTACAAATACTGCAGCTGCTGACTTTTAATAATCGGATACTTACCTGTCCCTGGGTCCAGCGATGCAGGGGATCGAAGCTCCGCTAGTCTCCCCCTCCTCTCTGCGGCGCTGGCATTGTAACTGTGGGTGTCCAGCTGTGGCTTCACATCCGGGCACGCACTGCGCATGCGTGAGCCACGCTGTGACTGGCCGGGCAATCATCTGTGATGTGTCCCAGATGATTGCCGAGAGGGAGGAGGGGAGACGTGAACTTGCTTCCGGCACCGCGGAGCCCCGGGAGGAAGTGGGAGCTGGGACCCTCTACAAAGAGAATTTCCGCTCCACCCCCAAAAAAATGTCAGGGGGTCACCTTTCCTTAAAGCAGAAGTTGCATTTTTGGGTATAACTCCGCTTTAATGCATAGAATGCAAACCATGAGACTTTACAACTTCTTTAAGAAGGGTCATCATTAATGAAGAGAAGGGGGAAACAGTGAACCAGGACGCACCGGACCCCTGCTGTGAGCCGCATGCGACTCATATGTGAACCGAGCCTTATGCCGCGTACACACGGTCGGACTTTTCGTCTACAAAAGTCCGACAGACTTGCGGCGGACTTGCGGCAGACTTTCTTACAAGCGGACTTGCCTACATACGATCACACAAAAGTCCGATGGATTCGTACGTGATGACGTACACCGGACTAAAATAAGGAAGTTGATAGCCAGTAGCCAATAGCTGCCCTAGCGTGGGTTTTTGTCCGTCGGACCGGCACACAGACGAGCGGATTTCCGGGTCCGGCGGAGTTACGACATAAAGATTTGAAGTATGTTTCAAATCTAAAGTCCGTCAGATTTGAGGCTGGAAAAGTCCGCTGAAAGTCCGGAGAAGCCCACACACGATCGGATTACCAGCCAGCTTGTCCGTCGGCGCCCGTCGGACTTTTGTAGACGAAAAGTCCGACCGTGCGTGCGCGGCATTAGAGTTACTAAAAGGTTCACATTATTATCATCGCTCTTCAAAGCTACTTTATAGGACATAAAAGCAGAATGTATAAATAATTCCTAAGACAGTCGATGTTGGCGATGGAAACGCCTCTTGGCTTAAAAGAATTGAGGGTTCTGAACATCAATGCTTCTCTATGGAGACTCGGCGCGTTCCGTTCTTCTCCATCGTCGCTGTGTTCAGTGCTTTGTGAAATCCCCCCCAGTATAGCCCCGCTGGTGGTCCACCCACTGGAGAAGGACAGGGGTTTCGGTGTTTTGGGGTAATACGGACATCAAGCAGCTTGTGTGTCCTTTGGAGAGTTTCTTCCCCTCCTCTCTACACGGTTGATTTTTTTTGCAATTCAAGTTAAAAGCATTAAATCATCCTTCAAAGTTCCTACTTTGCCTTGGGCTTGTCACCACGCTGGCTGCAAGTGGCAAATATTAAATATTAATATGAAGTATTACATATTTACCTGACGGGGAAAAAAAGAAACGTCCTGAGCGTAATAAATACATAAATAAAATATATCTGAAAACACAATGCATTCCCCTTAAAGGATCATTATACATTCATAGTTCTACTTTGTTACACCCCCTTTCCCGGCACCCCACAAAGTTTTATATTCACTTCTTTATGGTCCGTGGGGGGGGGGGGGGGGGCAGAGCTGCCGGTATATAAGGTTACAGAAAATAATTGTCTCCCCCGCAGATTGTGTAAGTTTTGCCCACTTACATAGAAATGAAGGGTCTATAATTTTTAGCATAGGTGTATTTTATATGATAGAGACAGAATATCAACCAAAAATCCAGAAAAATCACACAATACAAATGTTATAAATGGAGTAAAATAAGTATTTGATCCCCAAGCAAAACATGACTTAGTAGTTGGTGGAGAAACCCTTGTTGGTGATCACAGAGGTCAGACGTTTCTTGTAGGTGGTGATCAGATTTGTACACATCTCAGGAGGGATTTTGGGCCACTCTTCTTTACAGATCTTCTCTAAATCATTAAGGTTTCTTGGCTGTCTCTTGGCAACTCGAAGTTTCAGCTTCTCCATACATTTTCTATGGGATTAAGGTCTGGAGACTGTCCATAAACAACAAAGAAAGGTGCTACTACCCCAAGTTAATGAAACTCCTCCTGAAATGTTGAGTGCAGGATGATGAATGGATGAAGGACAATCCGCAACTCCATACATGCTCTTGGCTAGGCCACTCCATGACCTTAATGTGCCTCTTTTTATTGCCTTGGTGGTATGTTTTGGGTCATTGTCATGCTGGAAGACTCATCCATGACCCATCTTCAGTGTTCTGGATGAGGGAAGAAGGTTCTCCTCCAAGATCTTACAATACATGGCCCCGTCCATTGGCCTCTCAATGCGGTAAAGTTGGCCTGAACCTTTATCAGAGAAACAGCCTCAAAACATCATGTTTCCACCTTCGTGTGTGACTGTAGGGATGATGTGTGACTGTAGGGATGGTGTGTGACTGTAGGGATGGTGTGTGACTGTAGGGATGCTGACTGTAGGGATGATGTGACTGTAGGGATGGAGTTCTTAGGGTCATAGTCAGCATTTTTCTTCCTCCAAACACGGCGAGTCGAGTTGATGCCAAAGAGCTAAATTTTGGTCTCATCTGACCACAGAACTTTCTCCCCCAATCCTTCTCCGAATCATTTAGATGTTCATTGGTAGACTTCAGATGGACCTGTACATGTGTCTTCAATCCATGGTGGTGTATTGTGTTACCAATGGTTTGTTTGGTGACTGGGGTCCCAACTGCCTTGAGATCCTTCACGATTGATGGTTATTTTGTATTTCTTCCATTTGTGAATAATCGCCCCAACAGTTGTCTCCTCCTCACCAAGCTTCTTGCTGATGGTCTTGTAGCCCATTCCAGCCTTGTGCAGGTCTACAATCTTCTCCCTGACGTCCTCTGACAGATCTTTGGTCTTCCCCATGATGGTGAGGATTAGATAGAAGAAAGAGATTCTGTGGACAGGTGTCTTTTATACACATAACGAGTTGTCGTTAGGAGAACCTTCTTACATTGACAGGACTAATCTGTGTACCACATGATCACCTACTGTAGAGTCTGTGTATACTCCATATATACCCCGATATATACTATATACACTCTCTATATACCCCATATATACCCCCCATATATACTATATACACTCTCTATATACTCCATATATACTATATTCACTCTCTATATACTCCATATATACTATATACACTCTCTATATACTCCATATATACTATATACACTCTCTATATACTCCATATATACCCCCCATATATACTATATGCACTCTCTATATACTCCATATATACCCCCCATATATACTATATACACTCTCTATATACTCCATATATACTATATACACTCTATATACTCCAAATATACTATATACACTCTCTATATACTCCATATATACTATATACACTCTCTATATACTCCATATATACTATATACACTCTCTATATACTCCATATATACTATATACACTCTCTATATACTCCATATATACTATATACACTCTATATACTCCGAATATACTATATACACTCTCTATATACTCCATGTATACTATATACACTCTCTATATACTCCATATATACTATATACACTCTATATACTCCATATATACTATATACACTCTCTATATACTCCATATATACTATATACACCCTCTATATACTCCATATATACCCCCATATATACTATATACACTCTCTATATACCCCATATATACTATATACACTCTCTATATACTCCATATAGAATTATTGTTGGTAGAGGATCAAATACTTATTTTACTCCATTTATAACATTTGTATTGTGTGATATTTCTGGATTTTTGGTTGATATTCTGTCTCTATCATATAAAATACACCTATGATAAAAATTATAGACCCTTCATTTCTATGTAAGGGGGCAAAACTTACACAATCTGCAGGGGAGACGATCAGTAGATTTCCCCGCTGTGTTGACTCCTCGCTTCTTCTTAGCATGAAAAAAAATACTGTTGATTTCTATGGGGAGTTTAGATATTGTTAGGATGCCTAATAGATAGGCTCTCCATAGGAAAGTACTGGGTTTTCTCCACGCATGCGCAAAAGCGAGAGACCAGCCAAAAAGTTTGAAGCATCAACTGTGCAGCTCCTTGTTGAGTATAAAATCTTGGAGGTGCTAAAGGGAGGTCTAAGGCTTTAGTGTGATGCTGAAATCCGAGAGTCAAGGGTGGGAAGTCCCAAGACCTCCTGCTCTCTAGCTCCCCCGTGTCAGGAACGGTGTCATTACTGGTTTCACCTGCTGGTGGCACTGTTAGGCTCAGCACCAACGGGTGTAATTCTGGTGGCCACCAGCGGGTGTCTCCCTGCCTGGACTACAGACCAGCTATCTGGCACACGTGTTATGGGTCTGCTGGTCTATATAAACCCGCCCTGAACTAAAGCTCATTGCTTCAGAAATCCTCTGCTAGCCCTTGTCCCTGCCTGTTCCAGGTTTTGTTCCAGCCTGTTCCTGGACCCCGTTCTTTGAATCCTGTCCTTGAGTCCTGTTCCCTGCTCCTTACGATCTGCTTCCTTATTCCTGGTTTCTGTTCCCCTCCTGCTTTTGTCCCTGCCTTCTTTATTCCATGTTTGTTTCCTTTGCTTGTGTATATATATATATATTAGGTGGTTTTGGGGTTTGCTGTGTTCTTCACTTATTTACTTGTTTTCTGTTTGGTTACATGTGTGTCCTTATCTTTAGTAAATTGACTTGTTTGTCCCGGATTCCTTGGTGCAGCCCAACGATCCGATCACCTGTATTGGATGTCTGTGTATAACATCCCTGACAGAATTCTGAGGACATACGATCAGATCGGTTGCACCTGAGAATTGGGTCTGAGCACTTTGCTATTGTTGAAAGATGGATTGTGAAAATATTCTGTATTTATCGCTCCTGGCAACTGATGACAGACATTGTGTGAATACACCAGGGAACGATTGTTAGAATGCATCCGTCTAGCTCATGTTTTTATTGACCAAGGCAGACGTGCAACCATGAATTCAGATCTGTGCTGAGTTGGGTCTGTCTGATGTCGCTGGGGGAGGTGATGACTATACACCCCCGTTTATGACTATACACCCCCTTTTATGACTATACACCCCCGTTTATGACTATACACCCCCTTTTATGACTATACACCCCCGTTTATGACTATACACCCCCTTTTAGTGCAGCTCAGGTAGAATCTTTGGTTTGGCTGTTGGAAGACAACAGCCTCAGCAAGTGCTTGCAGAACGTATTGAGTCAGTGCAGTCTCTGGTCACACAAGCAATGTGCAAACCTGATTTGGTGCAACCATTATTACAAGCCTGGTCAAGTTTGTTGTACTCAGCCTCTGCCAGCTCCCAACCACCCATTTCTGTGTCTAGATACCAGCCTGCTGGAATGTCTTCCTCTCCTTTACCCCCAACAACCACAGTTGCCGCCCAATATACCCTTCTACCAATGAAGTACCAGAACCCTGTTTCCTCCTGCTGAACCTATCCTGCCTTTAACCCTCCTGCTTCTTCTCAGCTGTCTCCATCAGCTCCACTAAATCTCCCTTCAAAACCTGCTCCCTCTGTTTTACCATCCTTCCGCTCTTCGCTTCTAACAGCTGCATCCACTATCTGCAGCCCTGTACCCACATACAAATCCTCAGTGGGTAAAACCAAAAAGAAGCAGAAGTTTTTCCCAACTTATACCATCATGCCCGTATCCAATGCTGCCTCCTCACCAGCTGATCCGCTCCAGCCTGAAGTTCCGGTGCCCGTGTTCCAGCCTGAAGTTCCGGTGCCCGTGTTCCAGCCTGAAGTTCCGGTGCCCGTGTTCCAGCCTGAGGTTCCGGTGCCCGTGTTCCAACCTGAAGTTCCGGTGCCCGTGTTCCAGCTTGAAGTTCCGATGCCCGTGTTCCAGCCTCTGGAGCCGATGCCTGTGTTCCAGCCTGTGGAGCTGATGCCCATGTTCCAGCCTGTGGAGCCGGTGCCCGTTACCCAGCCTGCGGAGCCGGTGCCCATTACCCAGCCTGCGGAGCCAGTTCCCGTTACGGAGCCTGTGGAGCCAGTGCCCGTTACCCAGCCTGCGGATACGGTGCTCGCTACCCGGCCTGATGTTTCAGTGTCTGCTGTCCAGCAAGGTTACCCGAAGCCTGTTACCCTGCCAGATGACCCAGAGCCTGCTGCCCAGCCAGATGACCCAAAGCCTGCTGCCCAGCCAGATGACCCAAAGCCTGCTGCCCAGCCAGATGACCCAAAGCCTGTTGCCCAGCCAGATGACCCAAAGCCTGTTGCCCAGCCAGATGACCCGAAGCCTGTTGCCCAGCCAGATGACCTTAAGCCTACTGCCCAGCCAGATGACCCAGAGCCTGTTGCCCAGCCAGATGACCCAAAGTCTGTTGCCCAGCCAGATGCCCCGAAGCCTGCTGCCCAGCCAGATGACCCAGAGCCTGCTGCCCAGCCAGTAGACCCAGAGCCTGCTGACGAGCCAGACGACCCAGAGCCTGCTGCCGAGCCAGACGACCCAGAGCCTGCTGCCGAGCCAGACGACCCAGAGCCTGCTGCCGAGCCAGACGACCCAGAGCCTGCTGCCGAGCCAGACGACCCAGAGCCTGCTGCCGAGCCAGACGACCCAGAGCCTGCTGCCGAGCCAGACGACCCAGAGCCTGCTGCCCAGCCAGACGGCCCAGCGCCTGCTGCCCAGCCAGACGGCCCAGAGCCTGCTGCCGAGCCAGACGACCCAGAGCCTGCTGCCGAGCCAGACGACCCAGAGCCTGCTGCCGAGCCAGACGACCCAGAGCCTGCTGCCGAGCCAGACGGCCCAGAGCCTGCTGCCGAGCCAGACGGCCCAGAGCCTGCTGCCGAGCCAGACGACCCAGAGCCTGCTGCCGAGCCAGACGGCCCAGAGCCTGCTGCCCAGCCAGACGGCCCAGAGCCTGCTGCCCAGCCAGACGGCCCAGAGCCTGCTGCCCAGCCAGACGGCCCAGAGCCTGCTGCCCAGCCAGACGGCCCAGAGCCTGCTGCCCAGCCAGACGGCCCAGAGCCTGCTGCCCAGCCAGACGGCCCAGAGCCTGCTGCCCAGCCAGATGACCCAAAGTCTGCTGCCCAGCCTGTTTTGCCTCAGCCCGCGGCCCAGCCTGATGTGCCTCGGTTCGCGGCCCAGCCTGATGTGCCTTGGTTCGCGGCCCAGCCTGTTGTGCCTCGGCCCTCGGCCCAGCCTGATGTGCCTCGGTTCGCTGCCCAGCCTGTTTTGCCTCAATTCGCGGCCCAGCCTGATGTGCCTCGGTTCGCTGCCCAGCCTGATGTGCCTCGCTTTGTGGCCCTGCCTGATGTGCCTCGGTTCGCGGCCCTGCCTGATGTGCCTCGGTTCGCGGGCCAGCCTGATGTGCCTCGGTTCGCTCCCCAGCCTGATGAGCCTCAGTTCGCTGCCCAGCCTGATGTGCCTCGGTTCGCGGCCCTGCCTGATGTGCCTTGGTTCGCAGCCCAGCCTGTTGTGCCTCGGCCCGCGGCCCAGCCTGTTGTGCCTCGGCCCCCGGCCCAGCCTGATGTGCCTCGGTTCGCTGCCCAGCCTGATGTGCCTCAATTCGCGGCCCAGCCTGATGTGCCTCGGTTCGCTGCCCAGCCTGATGTGCCTCGCTTTGTGGCCCTGCCTGATGTGCCTCGGTTCGCGGCCCTGCCTGATGTGCCTCGGTTCGCGGCCCTGCCTGATGTGCCTCGGTTCGCGGGCCAGCCTGATGTGCCTCGGTT
The DNA here is from genome assembly GCA_037952925.1 of Lithobates clamitans. Classification (NCBI taxonomy): domain Eukaryota; kingdom Metazoa; phylum Chordata; class Amphibia; order Anura; family Ranidae; genus Lithobates; species Lithobates clamitans. The sequence goes on from JBBGZY010002163.1 coordinate 49,036, forward strand.
CGCGGGCCAGCCTGATGAGCCTTGGTTCGCTGCCCAGCCTGATGTGCCTCGGTTCGCGGCCCTGCCTGATGTGCCTTGGTTCGCAGCCCAGCCTGTTGTGCCAGACGGCCCAGAGCCTGCTGCCGAGCCAGACGGCCCAGAGCCTGCTGCCCAGCCAGATGACCCAAAGTCTGCTGCCCAGCCTGTTTTGCCTCAGCCCGCGGCCCAGCCTGATGTGCCTCGGTTCGCGGCCCAGCCTGATGTGCCTTGGTTCGCGGCCCAGCCTGTTGTGCCTCGGCCCTCGGCCCAGCCTGATGTGCCTCAATTCGCGGCCCAGCCTGTTTTGCCTCAATTCGCTGCCCAGCCTGATGTGCCTCGCTTTGTGGCCCTGCCTGATGTGCCTCGGTTCGCGGCCCTGCCTGATGTGCCTCGGTTCGCGGGCCAGCCTGATGTGCCTCGGTTCGCTCCCCAGCCTGATGAGCCTCGGTTCGCTGCCCAGCCTGATGTGCCTCGGTTCGCGGCCCTGCCTGATGTGCCTTGGTTCGCAGCCCAGCCTGTTGTGCCTCGGCCCCCGGCCCAGCCTGATGTGCCTCGGTTCGCTGCCCAGCCTGTTGTGCCTCAATTCGCGGCCCAGCCTGATGTGCCTCGGTTCGCTGCCCAGCCTGATGTGCCTCGCTTTGTGGCCCTGCCTGATGTGCCTCGGTTCGCGGCCCTGCCTGATGTGCCTCGGTTCGCGGGCCAGCCTGATGTGCCTCGGTTCGCTCCCCAGCCTGATGAGCCTCGGTTCGCTGCCCAGCCTGATGTGCCTCGGTTCACGGCCCTGCCTGATGTGCCTTGGTTCGCAGCCCAGCCTGTTGTGCCTCGGCCCGCGGCCCAGCCTGATGAGCCTCGGCCCGCGGCCCAGCCTGATGAGCCTCGGCCCGCGGCCAAGCCTGATGTGCCTCGGTTCGCGGCCCTGCCTGATGTGCCTCGGTTCGCGGCCCAGCCTGTTGTTCCTCGGCCCGTGGCCCAGCCTGATGTGCCTTGGTTTGCGGCCCAGCCTGATGTGCCTTGGTTTGCGGCCCAGCCTGTTGTGCCTCGGCCTGCGGCCCAGCCTGATGTGCCTCGGTTCGCTGCCCAGCCTGTTGTGCCTCAATTCGCGGCCCAGCCTGATGTGCCTCGGTTCGCTGCCCAGCCTGATGTGCCTCGCTTTGTGGCCCTGCCTGATGTGCCTCGGTTCGTGGCCCTGCCTGATGTGCCTCGGTTCGCGGCCCTGCCTGATGTGCCTCGGTTCGCGGCCCAGCCTGTTGTGCCTCGGCCCACGGCCCAGCCTGATGTGCCTCGGTTCGCGGCCCTGCCTGATGTGCCTTGGTTCGCGGCCCAGCCTGTTGTGCCTAGGCCCGCGGCCCAGCCTGATGTGCCTCGGTTCGCTGCCCAGCCTGTTGTGCCTCAATTCGCGGCCCAGCCTGATGTGCCTCGGTTCGCTGCCCAGCCTGATGTGCCTCGCTTCGTTGCCCTGCCTGATGTGCCTCGCTTCGCGGCCCTGCCTGATGTGCCTCGGTTCGCGGGCCAGCCTGATGTGCCTCGGTTTGCGGGCCAGCCTGATGAGCCTCAGTTCGCTGCCCAGCCTGATGTGCCTCGGTTCGCGGCCCTGCCTGATGTGCCTTGGTTCGCGGCCCAGCCTGTTGTGCCTCGGCCCGCGGCCCAGCCTGATGTGCCTCAGTTTGCGGCCCAGCCTGATGTGCCTCGGTTCGCGGCCCTGCCTGTTGTGCCTCGGCCCGCGGCCCAGCCTGATGTGCCTCGGTTCGCTGCCCAGCCTGTTGTGCCTCGGCCCGCGGCCCAGCCTGATGTGCCTCGGCCCGCGGCCCAGCCTGATGTGCCTCGGCCCGCGGCCCAGCCTGATGTGCCTCGGCCCGCGGCCCAGCCTGATGTGCCTCGGCCCGCGGCCCAGCCTGTTGTGCCTCACTTTGTGGCCCTGCCTGATGTGCCTCGGTTCGCTGCCCAGCCTGTTGTGCCTCTGTTCGCTGCCCAGCCTGTTGTGCCTCGGTTCGCGGCCCAGCCTGATGACATGGTGCCTGCTAAACCTGTTCCTGGTGCCCAAGCTAGCCGCTGATGTTTTCCTGACTGACGCCCATCTTGCCGCTGTGTCAATCCTGCTTGTTGCCCAGCCTGAATGTAATGCCCCTGTGTGGTTCGCCTCCGATGCGTTCTTGCCCGTCGCCCTGCTAATTTTCATCTCTGGATCCAAACTTCCTGACCCGGGTGTTGGGGTGTGTGTCCTATTTTCGGACTCTGGTGGCACGTCCCCCAGTGAACTAAGGGACTTTGGTCTTGGAGGTGCGAAGAAGTCCGCAGACTCAGCAGGGAAACCTTTTAGGGTGTTTCTGCACCCACTCGGACTGTCGGACCCAGGGCTGAATGGAGTGTCCGGAGGCCACTCCTTTAGGAGGGGGAACTGTCGGGAACGGTGTCATTACTGGTTTCACCTGCTGGTGGCACTGTTAGGCTCAGCACCAAAGGGTGTAATTCTGGTGGCCACCAGTGGGTGTCTCCCTGCCTGGACTACAGACCAGCTATCTGGCACACCTGTTATGGGTCTGCTGGTCTATATAAACCCGCCCTGAATTGCTTTAGAATTCCTCTGCTAGCCCTTGTCCCTGCCTGTCCCTGCCTGTCCCTGCCTGTTCCATATATATTAGGTGGTTTTGGGGTTTGCTGTGTTTTTCACTTATTTACTTGTTTATGGTTTGCTGTTTGGTTACATGTGTGTCCTTATCTTTAATAAACATACTTTTTTCATTGACTTGTTTGTCCCGAATTCCTTGGTGCAGCCCAACAATCCGATCACCTGTATTGGATGTCTGTGTATAACATTCCTGACACCCCGTCACCTCCTCCCATGCTCGCCTTCAGGACTTCTCCAGAGCCTCTCCCATCCTCTGGAACTCCCTGCCCCGGTATATCCGATCAGCCCCTAACCTGTCCACCTTCAGGACTTCTCCAGAGCCTCTCCCATCCTCTGGAACTTCTCTCCCGGTATATCCAATCAGCCCCTAACCTGTCCACCTTCAGGACTTCTCCAGAGCCTCTCCCAACCTCTGGAACTTCTCTCCCGGTATATCCAATCAGCCCCTAACCTGTCCACCTTCAGGACTTCTCCAGAGCCTCTCCCATCCTCTGGAACTCCCTGCCCCAGTATATCCGATCAGCCCCTAACCCGTCCACCTTAAGGACTTCTCCAGAGCCTCTCACATCCTTTGGAACTCCCTGCCCGGGTATATCCGATCAGCCCCTAACCTGTCCACCTTCAGGACTTCTCCAGAGCCTGTCCCATCCTCTGGAACTTCTCTCCCAGTATGTCCAGTCAGCCCCTAACTTATCTACCTTTTAGGCGATCCTTGAAAACTCATTTATTCAGGGAAGCCTACCCCACCTACACCTAAAAATTGTACTGCGGCCTCCTCCATCAGATCATCCCCTGCAGCTTAGACTGTTTGTAGTACCACCCCCCTTTTTAAATTGTAAGCTCTCAGGATCAAGGCCCTCCTTATCCTTCTGTATTGAATCATATTCTAACTTGTACTGTATCCCTTTATATTGTAAAGCGCTGCGCAAACTGTTGGCGCCATATAAAACCTGTATAATAATAACAATATTATGGTTATAATAATAATAAGCAAGGTCTATAAGGACATGAATGAGCGAGTTTGGGGTGGAGGAACTTGACTGGCCTGCACAGAGTCCTGACCCCAACCCGATAGAACACCTTTGGGATGAATTAGAGCGGAGACTGCGAGCCAGGCCTTCTCATCCAACATCAGTGCCTGACCTCACAAATGCTCTTCTGGAAGAACGGTCAAACATCCCCATAGACACCCTCCTAAACCTTGTGAACGGCCTTCCCAGAAGAGGTGAAGCTGTTATAGCTGCAAAGGGCGGAGCCAACTCAATATTGAACCCTACGGACTAAGACTGGGATGCCATTACAGTTCATGTGTGTGTAAAGGCAGGCGTCCCAATACTTTTGGTAGCATAGTGTATGTACTTCCTATGCTCCTCAGCTCCATCTAGTGGCCATAATGCAGTATTTAACTACTACCCATAAGAAAAGGACATTCGATCAGAAGAGAAAATAGCCTAAAGAACATTCGTTGTCTAATTCACACAGAACATGCCGGTTCTCCGGGTGATGGGCTATGCACATTTATTTATCAGAGAATGAGGGGTCTGTTTATAAAGTATATGTGTTGCCCAAAGCCACTGAGCCGGCACTTCGATTTTCTAGCTTACAGTAAGGAGGGGGGTGGGGAGAAGTCACTGTTGCTATGGGCACCGCGGCGACTTTGGTTTAGGGCCCCCTTTTTGAACCACCCAGCAAAGTATTATGACATTTCCTGCGGAGTTGGCCCCCGGCCCAGCCTAAGTTCCCGGAGCCCGCGGAGCTTTTCTGGAGATCCGGCCCGGCAGATATATTCATGGAAAGCGGCGGCGGCGGCATCTGCGCGCTCATCTATAATCGCCGTATATTTTATCTGTTAAACGAAAAACAGACAAAAAAAAAAACGTGCTTATTAAAAATGCAATACAGCGAGGCGAGGAGAGAGCTCATTCATTTAATTGTCGAAGGTGAGAAAGCGTTAGGCGGTCCCTCAAGAATAATAACTACGCAGAACCAAGTCTTCGCTGTCTGAGCCGCACACCCAGCGCCCCCCCCTTCCCGCTCCCCTCCCCCCCACCGCACACCCAGCGCCCCCCCCTTCCCGCTCCCCTCCCCCCCCACCGCACACCCAGCACCCCCCCTTCCCGCTCCCCCCCCCCCGCACACCCAGCGCCCCCCCCCCCTTTGCCGTGTGATAATAACGTCAGCTTTTCCTCAGCGGCTCGGAAACGTGTCAGCCGGCGTGACTGAATGAAAGTGGACCTGTAATGTGAGGATGAATCGTATTCCTTGTATAGTGGAGCTCAGGATGGACATGCATGTTGTGGTCTTAAAGCGCGTCGATGTGATTGGACCGTCATCTTTAACCCCTTCGCTGCCATTGATGTGAGGGTCACGTCAGCAGCAGCAGGAGGCTTGTAAACGCTCCCAGACGCTGTATTGTGTGATATGAAAAAAAAGTTGCAGCAGCCACCGTTTTATTCTCCAGGGCCTCTGCTTTCAGAAATGATGTCATGTTTGCCGAGTTCTGGGTAATTTTCCAGCATAAAATCCTGATAATAATGAATGTGAAAGGTTGGAAATTAGGAAGTGGTTAATGAGTTTTCTAATCACACACATAGGTTGGACTTGATGGACTTGTGTCTTTTTTCAACCTCACCTTCTATGTAACTATGTAATATATATATGTAACTATGAGGACCTGTCATTTCTGTTATGCTATGACATAGGGAGGGGGGGGGGGGGGCTGTTAGCAATAAAGCTGAATGAAAAATGGTTACATTTAAAAATGATTTAAAAAAAATATATATATATAGTAACACAAAATCAATGTAAATGTATTTTTTTTGAAGCCGCCTGATTTGGTGGCATTTTATCTGTGATGTCATCACATTTGGTGGGGTGATATGGGGTTCCCACCGACAATTTGTGAGTCAATAAATAATCATAACCCCCCATAATAAAAACCCCATTCCCCCCCCCCCCCCACTTCTATTACATTAGGAGGACTTAGACTTTGTGGGAATAACTGAAACTTGGTTTGACAGCTTACACGATTGGCTGGCAAATGTCCACGGGTATTCCTTGTATCGGAAGGACAAGGAAGGTAGAAGAGGGGGAGGGGTGTGTCTATATGTAAAAAAATGATGCAAGGGTGGTTGAGAGGAGCAATATTATGAATGGAACGAGGGGGGGGAGGAGGTGGAATCCGTGTGGGTAGAACTTCAAAGAGAAGAAGTATGTGGTAAATTAGTAGTGGGGGTATGTTCTAGGCCACCCAACCTGAAGGAGGAGGAGGAGCCAGACCTCCTATCACAGTTGGAAATGTCAGCTAGACAGGGAAATGTCATCATAATGGGGGACTTCAATTATCCCAATATTGACTGAGCGGAGGGGACACCTCACTCATTAAAGGCCCATCATTTCATGAAGGTCTTACAGGACAACTTCATGTCCCAATTGGTGGATTCCCAGACTAGAAAGAATGCCCTGTTAGATCTACTAATTCCAGGTCTGATCTCAGATGTAGCGATACGGGACAACTTGGGATCTAGCGATCATAGAAAAGGGAGGCACGAGGGAAGCACAAGAACACTAAATTTCAGATGAGACAATTTTTCGGAACTGCAGTCATTACTACATGACCTCAGTTGGGACCAAATCTTAGATACATTGAACACGGAAGAAAAATGGGAATGCTTTAGGAGCATATTACACAAAGGTGTCACACAGTGCTTTCCAATAGGAAATAAATATAGAAGAGCGAAGGTTAAACCTGGATGGCTAAAGTGTAATTTAAAAAGCCTCATTAAAGAGAAAACAAATGGCCTTTAAACAATATAAAGAAGCATTGTCAGCATTCCAACACTACAAGGAATGAAATAAGAAGTAAAAGAATGCAATCAGGGCGTCCAAAAAAAAGATTAGGAGAGACACATAGCGGAGGGGAGTAAAAAAAAAAATCCAAAGACATTTTTTAGATACATTAACAGAAAAAAGGCAAATTCAGAGCACATTGCCCCCATAAAAGACGAGGATGGTTACAGACAACACAGAGAAGGCAACTGTACTAAATGCCTTCTTCTTCTCAGTTTTTACACAGGAAAAGGAGGGGGATACTGACTACGACAGTACTGTGACATCACAGGACGTACCTTCGTAGCTAGCAGAGGCCGGGGTAAAGGAAAGACTAGATAAACGTAATACAAATAAATCACCAGGACTAGATGGTTTGCACCCGAGAGTCCTCAGAGAACTCAGTCAGGTTATAGCCAGACTTGTATTCCTGATCTTTGTGGACAGCATACTGATTGGCTTTTCTCCAACCAGCTGGTACAAATCCTATGTGGTACCAATTATTCAAAAAGGATAGAGATAAATCCCTGGGAACTACAGGTCAGTCAGCCTAACATCAATAGTAGGTAAATTAATAGAGGGAATGATAACGGACTTTATACAAAAATGTACTGAAGGAAAAAATATGTTGCGTAGTTATCAGCATTGATTTACGAAAGGTCGTTCCTGCCAGACTAATCTGCTAACATTCTACGAGGAATTGAGCTGCCATCTAGACAGGGGAAGGCCGTAGACGTGGTGTATCTGGATTTTGCAAAGTCATTTGATCCAGTTCCCCATAAGCGCTTAATCTACAAGCTGAGGTCTGCAGGAATGGACCATAACGTTGGTCACAGGGGAGTGTCCAAAGGGTGGTGATAAATAACACGCACTCAGACTGGTCAGGAGTGGTAAGTGGGGTCCCCCAAGGTTCTGTCTTGGGACCAATTCTATTCAATTTATTCATAAATGATAGAGAGGACGGGATAAATAGATCAATCTCAGTGTTTGCGGACGACACAAAAATAACTTCACATCAGGATATAGAAATTTTCAGAAAGACCTGAATAAAATAATGGAGAGGGCTGATACATGGCAAATGAGGTTTAATGTGGAGAATTGTAAAGTAATGCACTTGGGGGCAAAAAATATAAATACAAACTACTCACTACGGGGAGAACCTCTGGTGGAATCATGGATGGAGAAGGATCTGGGGGTCCTAATAGATGACAGTATGAGAAATAGCATGCAATATCAAGCTGCAGCTATCAAAGCCGGCAGAATATTGGCATAAAAAAGGGATATAGACCACTTCTGGAGTATTCCGTCCAGTTCTGGTCACCAGTCCTCAGGAAGGATCTGCTGGAACTGGAGAGAGTCCAGAGAAGGGCAACAAAACTAATAAGGGGGCTGGAGGACCTCGATTATGACGAACGACTGCAAACACTACATTTTATTCTCGCTGGAGAAAAGGACGCTTGAGAGGGGACATGATAGCGATCTCCAAATATCTCAATGGGGATCCCAGCATAGGAAAAAAACTATTCAGTCTCAGGGAGTGTAAGAGGACACGGGGGCCACCATGAGACTGGAGGAGAAGGTTTAACCTCAAGCAGTGCAGGAGGTTTATCACTGTCGGGCGATAAGGATGTGGAACTCTCTTCCACAATTGGTGGAGTCAGCAGGGAGTATGGATATTTTTAGAAGACTCTTGGATGTGCATTTTAAAGAACAAAACATACAGAGATATAGGAAATAATTATAGACACTGACTCACGTACACCTACACTGGTTGAACTGGATGGACTATTGTCTTTATTTAACCTCACCGACTATGTAACTATGACACAAAATTATATTCTTATTCTTAGATGTGATGGCTGCATTCCTTTTCTAGCCTGACACCCAAGATGGGAGATATTTTATCCCAATCTCACCCATTGACAGCAGTAAAGGGAATTGTTTATCCCACTGAAAACCAAGATGGGGCTTATTGTGTCCTTATTCACACCAATGGGAGTTATTTTATCCCACTGACACCAATGATGTTGCTTTTTTTTTTTTTTTCCACCGACACCAACGGTGGGGCTTTTTTTAATCCACTGGTACTATCAATGAGGGTTATCTCATCTCGCTGACACAAATAATGGGATTTATTTTTGTCCCAATGACACCAATGACAGGAATGACACTCGCAATGGATTTTTTTCCAGCCCAGTGACACTAATGATGGGGTTCATTTTATCAAACTGACACCAAATGTACAACTCATTTTTAACTTCACATTGATGTCAACGATATGACTAATTTTATCCTTGTGACACCAAGAATAGGGATTATTTTTTTCCTGCCAACACCCAGCACGGGGCTTAGTTTACCCGAATGACACCAATGATGGGAATTATTTTATCCCACCGACACCAACGGGGCGTTCTTTGATCCCATTGACACCGATATCGGATTTATTTTATGCTAATGACACCAACATGGCTTATTTTATCTCTCTGACACCAATGATCAGACTTGTGTCAATGGGATAAATAAACTCTATATTGTTGGTGTCAGTGGGATAATTAAAGCACCATAGTTGGTGTCGATGAGATAAAATAAGCAGAATTAGTGGTGTCACAGGGAAAAATAAGCCCCGTCATTGGTGTCAGTTGAATAAAATAAGGTCCATATCGGTGTCACTGTTATGGGGCCTACTAACACCAACAATATAGAGTTTGCTTTTTCCCACTGACGCATTGGGACTTATTTTATTCCAATGACACCAATAATGGGATTTATTTTGTTCCAATGACACCAGTAGTGGGACCTTTTTTTTTCCTCTGACTAAGACAAACAATTACCGGTATGTTTCTTTTGCTCCAATTGACACCAATCATGGGGCCCATTTTATCTCACTGACACCAATCATGGGGCCCATTTTATCTCACTGACACCAATCATGGGGCCCATTTTATCTCACTGACACCAATCATGGGGCCTATTTCTTTACTGACTCTGTATACCAACAATAGTCCTCATTTTCCTCCTGTTGTCACAATGACGGGACGTATTTTATCCCTTTGAAATCAATGATAGAATTTTTTTATGCTACTGACACCAACAATTGGGCTTATTGTATCCATCTGACATCACCGATATGGAGTTTATTCTACTACACTGACACCAACATTGATGGGGGTTATTATCCCGCTGATACAATGATGTGGGTTATTATCCCGCTGATACAATGATGGGGGTTATTATCCCGCTGATACAATGATGGGGGTTATTATCCCGCTGATACAATGATGGGAGTTATTATCCCGCTGATACAATGATGGGGGTTATTATCCCGCTGATACAATGATGGGACTTATTATCCTGCTGATACAATGATGGGGGTTATTATCCCGCTGATACAATGATGGGGGTTATTATCCCGCTGATACAATGATGGGGGTTATTATCCCGCTGATACAATGATGGGGGTTATTATCCCGCTGATACAATGATGAGGGGTTATTATCCTGCTGATACAATAATGGGGGTTATTATCCCGCTTATACAATGATGGGAGTTATTATCCCGCTGATACAATGATGGGAGTTATTATCCCGCTGATACAATGATGGGGGTTATTATCCTGCTGATACAATGATGGGGGTTATTATCCCGCTGATACAATGATGGGGGTTATTATCCTGCTGATACAATGATGGGGGTTATTATCCCGCTTATACAATGATGGGAGTTATTATCCCGCTGATACAATGATGGGGGTTATTATCCCGCTGATACAATGATGAGGGGTTATTATCCCGCTGATACAATAATGGGGGTTATTATCCCGCTTATACAATGATGGGAGTTATTATCCCGCTGATACAATGATGGGAGTTATTATCCCGCTGATACAATGATGGGGGTTATTATCCTGCTGATACAATGATGGGGGTTATTATCCCGCTGATACAATGATGAGGGGTTATTATCCCGCTGATACAATAATGGGGGTTATTATCCCGCTTATACAATGATGGGGGTTATTATCCCGCTTATACAATGATGGGGGTTATTATCCTGCTGATACAATGATGGGGGTTATTATCCTGCTGATACAATGATGGGGGTTATTATCCCGCTGATACAATGATGGGGGTTATTATCCCGCTGATACAATGATGGGGGTTATTATCCCGCTGATACAATGATGGGGGTTATTATCCCGCTGATACAATGATGAGGGGTTATTATCCCGCTGATACAATAATGGGGGTTATTATCCCGCTTATACAATGATGGGGGTTATTATCCCGCTGACATAGATGCATGGGGGCTTATTTTTCTCTCTGACACAACAATGGGATTTTATTATTAGGCCAATTAACACAATTAAAACATAATCTTGTGTGTCTTTCGCTTTTCAGTGTATTATTGTTATTTTTTTTAACCACTTGCCCCCCCCGGAAGATTTACCCCCCTTCCTGACCAGGCCATTTTTTGCGATATGGCACTGCGTCACTTTAACTGAAAATTGCGCGGTCATGTGAGGCTTTACCCAAATAAAATGTATGTCCTCTTTTTCCCGTCTTGGTGGTATTTGATCACCTCGGCGGTTTTTATTTTTTGCGCTATAAACAAAAAAAAAGCCACAATTTTGAAAAAAAAACCAATATTTTTTTACTTTCTGCTATAAAACATAAAAAAAAAATGTAAAACACCAGATTTCTTCATCAGTTTAGGCCAATATGTATTCTGCTACATATTTTTGGTACGAAGAATCCCAATAAGCGTTTATTGATCGGTTTGCACAAAAGTTATCTCATCTACAAACTATGGGATATTTATTTATTTTTATTTTGTGTACTAGTAATGGCGGAGATCAGTGACTTATAGCCGGACTGCGACATTGCGGCGGACAATCGGACACCCAACTGACACTTTTTGGGGACCAGTGACATGAATAGAGTGATCAGTGCTAAAAATATGCACTGTCACTGTACTAATGACCCTGACTGGGAAGGGGTTAACATCAGGGGCGCTCAAAGGGTTAAATGTGTGGCTAGCCGGTGTTTGTGTTCTGTGTGGGGGAGGGGCTTGTATTAGGAGAAGGAACGGATCCTTGTACATGCTTTGCAGGAAGACAGGATCCATGCCTTCCCCACTGACAGAACAGCGATCTGCAGCTGTGCTAAATACTCGGTGGGCATCGAGTCCGCGGTACCCGCAGATCAGCTCCCGCCATGTATAATCACAGAGGGAGTGGGTCACCGGCGGCGTGCATGCGCGCCCCAGACCCAGGAGTGTTGGATCACATACCGGGTACGTAATCCGGTGCAGCAGTGCCGCCTTGCCGCCGTATATGTAAGTTTTAGGGGCTGGCAAGTGGTCAATACGCATCGCCTTATAGCGCGATTACTTCTCTATCTACATATTCTCTATGGCTGGCGGCTCATTACTGCCCCATGTGGTCATTGTACTGCAGGACTCTAAATAAACGATTTATTGGTTATAAATAAAAACTGTAATCTGCAGCAGCCAATGAAAAGTGTCAGATACAGAAGGTGGGTGGGGACTGGTTGCAATGGTCACCCGGTGTTGGATTTGGATCTGTGTATTGGGACTTTATTGATCCTTTAATAGGAAACCTTTAGTGGAGGAGGGGAGAGGCTGGCAGCGCATCGTCTCATCGTTCGCTCTCTCATAACTCCTCCCAGTTGTGGTGGCCACGTCCAATCTGGATAGAATTCCTCATGAAGAGATGTGCATAATTCCACTCTGCGGGGGGGGGGCTCCGGCCGTTCCTATAGGATTCCTCTAGGTGGAGGATGGCAGACATGGAGGTACAGCGGGATCGTTCTGTCAACCCCAACACCTTGTCCATAGGCGGCCCCTGAGGGCCAGAGCTGTAGAGGACTTTTATAGTATAATTTTTTTTTTTTAAACAAAAAGCTTTTATTAATGTTTGAAAATAACATCGGTACAATCATATTAACATTTGTACATAAGTTTCATATAACAGTGAATAATTGACTTCAATAATAGAGTATTTACTGGTAATTTAACCTCATCGTTAGGGTGACCACATGTCCCGGATTGCCTGGGACAGTCCTGCATTTTGCGGGGCTGTCCTGAGCAACTTCACAATACAGTGTCCTGGAATGAAACTGACACAGCCCCCCCCCCTCCCCCCTCCCGGACCAATCTGATGCCCCCAAAAAAGGCCACATTGCCACTTTACTCAATACTTGTCCTGGCCGGCCAAGATGGTCACCCTAGCCGAGAGGCTGTCTATTTACCTTGTCCCGCCACTGGCTCTGCCCTGCAGTGATTAGACACAAGTGGCAGGATTTATGATTTCTCCAATCACAAGCAGGGGGCGGGGTCCAGGAATTGTGCTTCTCCATTCCCACTCCTCCGTGTTCTGTCAGAAGCTGATCATGGCTGGACTCTGGGATCCCCTCCCCCAACCATCACACACCGAGGACAGCATGACTGGGCCACAAAGCCAGCCAAGTGAGACCATGACCGTGTGTGTTCCCTCCCCATCCTCTCCGTTATCCATCACACCTTCCACAGATCCCGTTTAAAGCACTTACCAGACATTCTCCTAAATGTCAAGCTTTCCAGCATTCGCTGTTACTGACCCCGCCCCAACACCAGCAGATGACACGGCTTCCCAAATCATCACTGACTGTGGAAAAGTTTGCATTTCATTTGGAAATCACGGTCCCAGAGTCTGAAGGAGGAGTGGAGAGGCACAGAATCCAAGTTGCATGAGGTCCAGTGTGAAGTTTCCACCGTTAGTGATGATTTGAGGAGTCTTGTCATCTGCTGGTGTTGGTCCTCTGTGTCTTATCAAATCCAAAGTCAGAGCAGCCCTCTAGCAGGAGATTCCAGAGCTCTTCATGCTTCCCTCTGCAGACCAGCTTTCTGGAGATGATGATTTCATTTTCCAGCAGGACTTGGCTCCTCCCACACTGCCAAAACTACCAATACCTGGTCACATGATCATGGGATCACTGGACTTGATTGGCCAGCAAACTCACCTGACCTAAACCCCCGTAGAGAATCTGTTGGGGATTGTCAAGAGGAAGATGAGAGACACCAGACCCAACAATGCAGATGACCTGAAGGCCTTTATCAAGACAACCTGGACTTCCATAGCACCTCATAAGTGCCGCAGACTGATCACCTCCATGCCACGCCGCATTGATGCCGTAATTCATGCCAAAGGAGCCCCGACCAAGTATTGAGTGTATCCTATACTGTACATGGACAGACTCCTCACTAAGGCAACATTTCTGGATTAAAAATCCTTCTTTTTTTTATTGGTCTTTTGTAATATTCTCATTTTCTGAGACATTGAATTTTGGGGTGTCACTCGCTGTAAGCCATAATTATCAAAATTAAAAGAAAGAAATGCTGGAAATACACAGTAGATGGTTGAGGGATTATTTTTCTTCCACTAACACAACAATGGGACTTATTTTATCACAATTCATACATAATCTTGTTTGTCTATTGCTTTTATGTGTATTATTTTTCCTTTTATAAACGGGGGGGGGGATACTTGAGATCCGAAGATAGAAGTCTCTCTGGCACTGTTCGGGTTACTCAAACCGTTATGACAAATGTTGGCGTTATCTGCACCTTGGAGCTCCGTGTTCTCCACGGTTCGGTAACTTCTGATCCCGATGATTGTCACATTACCCGCCGCACTAGTGACACGAATGAAGGGAAGAGATTACTATATCCTTAAATGACAAAGCTATTCGGAGCTGAAAGGATTTAAAGGTTCGTTCCATGGGGAGTGTGAGGTACTCAAGGCAAGGTCACTTCATTTTTCCAAGGACAAAGCAAAGTATCTTAAATCTCATCAACACCGCTCACGCTACGACGAGGGGGGGGGGGGGGTCAGTCATTTTGCCAAAACAAAATTCGTCATCATAAGCAGCATTAAGCAAGGACTTTTCATTAAGCCCCATCGGAGAACTGGCATGCCATAAGATTTCTTCAATGAATGTTTTAAATGCTTTAGCAGAGCAGTGAAATCATTCCACACTTCAGTCTGGCTCTACTTGAATTGAAGCAACTCTTTTTTTCTACAACCCAACTCTCAAAATCTAAACACATTCCATAAATCCTGATATGATAACATTATAGTCATAACAAGTGTCTACCCAAATCTGATACCAGACATGCCTGTGCTATAATGTACAACAAACTGGTCTCATCAAATGTCCTAAAAGATGTCTACATGTGACGTATATCATGTTTGGTCTTTTTCAAATTATAATTTCATTCTATTCAATAATACGTTGGGTGTCAGACTGTAAAGCATGGTTACTAGGAAATATAGATATAATCAGAAAAGTGATGATGTAGGAGTGTCAACTGAAATCTCATCAAACACTTCATCCCTCCAACCCCACACCACTCAGCCATTTTCATCAGGTAGAGTTGGTAAAACCCTCAAGCTTTCACGTTTCAATGGAAACCATGCTGGATTGCTAATGCCGCGTACACACAAGCAGACTTTACGGCAGACTTGGTCCGGCGGACCGGACTCTGTCAGATAATTCGATCATGTGTGGGCTCCAGCTGACTTTTTTTCCCCAAAAGTTCGATGGACCTAGAAATGAAACATGTTTCAAATCTTTCAGACGGACTCGAGTCCGGTCCAAAAGTCCGCACATCTGTATGCTAGTCCGACGGACAAAATCCGACGCTAGGGCAGCTTTTGGCTACTGGCTGTGAACTTCCTTATTTTAGTCCGGTCGTACGTCATCATGTACGAATCCATCGGACTTTGGTTGATCGTGTGTAGGCAAGTCCGTTCATTCCAAAGTCCGTCGGAAAGTCAGTCGAAAAGTCCACTGGACCTAGTCCATCGAAAAGTCTGCCCGTGTGTACGCAGCATTAGGGTCATTCATGACAGCCA
Source organism: Lithobates clamitans (assembly GCA_037952925.1). Lineage (NCBI taxonomy): Eukaryota > Metazoa > Chordata > Amphibia > Anura > Ranidae > Lithobates > Lithobates clamitans. Next base: position 64,422 of record JBBGZY010002163.1, read on the forward strand.
ATGACCTTAATACATTAGTCTGGACATCAGAATGGACCCTTTTATAACATCAACAATGGGATTTATTTTATCTCACTGACACCAATGATGGTGCAATGCTTATTTTCTGACAGCAATGATATAGAGTTTATTTTATCTCACTGACACCAGTAATGGGGATTATTTTGCTCTCACTGACACCAGCAATGGGGCTATTGTTATCCCAAAGACGCCAATGATGGAACTTTTTTTTTTTTACAACTGGCACTGATATGTCCCATCAGTGGTGTAAATGGGATAAATGAAGTCCCGTTGTTGACAAGGTAAAATAAATTCTATTTTGGTGTCGGAGAGATAAAATATTTCCCATTGTGTTGCTATCAGTGGGATAAAATAAGCTGAATCTTTAGGCCTCATGGCACACTGGACGTTATAATAACATTATAAAAATGCCAGTAGCTTTGCAGTGAGCTTTTCAACTTTTTTCAACGTTTTTGCAATAGCGCTTTTAATCGCTTATTTGCGGTTGTTAGCGTTTTTCAGCGTTAGGGTTTCAGCGTTTTGTTTTGTTTTTGTCAATGGATCAAAAACGTTAAAAAACGCTGGTGAGCGAAATTTTTGAGCGTTTATCAATGTTTATCAGCGTTAAAGCGTTTTTACAGCTGAAAAACGTCTCTCAGAACCCACTAGTTTTGGGGGGTTTTTACTGCTTAAAAACACCACTGCCCAAAACTGCTGATAACAGCCTATGTGTGCATGGATACATAGGAGAACATGGACATATAGGAGAACATGGAGACATAGGATGACATGGACACATAGAAGGACATGGACACATAAGAGAACATGGACACATAGGAGAACATGGACACATAGGAGAACATGGACACATAGGATTACATGGACACATAGGATGACATGGACACATAGGAGAACATGGACATATAGGAGAACATGGACATATAGGAGAACATGGACACATAGGAGGACATGGACACATAGGAGAACATGGACATATAGGAGAACATGGACATATAGGAGAACATGGACACATAGGATGACATGGACACATAGGAGAACATGGACACATAGGATGACATGGACACATAGGAGAACATGGACACATAGGAGACCATGGACACATAGGATGGCATGGACACATAGGATGACATGGACACATAGGAGAACATGGACACATAGGAGAACATGGACACATAGGATGACATGGACACATAGGATAACATGGAGACATAGGATGACATGAACACATAGGATGACATGGACACATAGGAGAACATGGACACATAGGATGACATGGACACATAGGATAACATGGAGACATAGGATGACATGGACACATAGGATGACATGGACACATAGGATAACATGGACACATAGGATGACATGGACACATAGGATAACATGGACACATAGGATGACATGGACACATAGGATGACATGGACACATAGGATAACATGGACACATAGGATGACATGGACGGACACATAGGAGAACATGGACACATAGGATGGCATGGACACATAGGAGAACATGGACATATAGGAGAACATGGACACATAGGATGACATGGACACATAGGAGAACATGGACACATAGGAGAACATGGACACATAGGATGACATGGACACATAGGATGACATGGACACATAGGAGAACATGGACACATAGGAGAACATGGACACATAGGAGAACATGGACACATAGGATGACATGGACACATAGGATGGCATGGACACATAGGATGACATGGACACATAGGAGAACATGGACACATAGGATGGCATGGACACATAGGAGAACATGGACACATAGGATGACATGGACACATAGGATGACATGGACACATAGGATGACATGGACACATAGGATAACATGGACACATAGGATGACATGGACACATAGGATAACATGGACACATAGGATGACATGGACACATAGGATGACATGGACACATAGGATGACATGGACACATAGGATGACATGGACACATAGGATAACATGGACACATAGGATGACATGGACGGACACATAGGAGAACATGGACACATAGGATGGCATGGACACATAGGAGAACATGGACATATAGGAGAACATGGACACATAGGATGACATGGACACATAGGAGAACATGGACACATAGGAGAACATGGACACATAGGATGACATGGACACATAGGAGAACATGGACACACAGGAGAACATGGACACATAAGAGAACATGGACACACAGGAGAACATGGACACATAGGAGAACATGGACACATAGGAGAACATGGACACATAGGATGACATGGACACATAGGATAACATGGACACATAGGAGAACATGGACACATAGGATGACATGGACACATAGGATGACATGGACACATAGGATGACATGGACACATAGGGGAACATGGACACAGAGGAGAACATGGACACATAGGAGAACATGATGGAGAGTTTAATGACTGTAGAAAAAAAACGTCTACAGCCATAAACAGCCGCTGTAAATACGTCAAAAAAACGTCCGGTGTGCATGAGGCCTTAATGTCAGATTAATCAAAAAAATAAGGCTAATATCAGTGTCACAGATTTGGGCCTTATACAGTCAGGTCCATAAATATTGGGACATGGACACAATTCTAATCTTTTTGGCTCTATACACCACCACAATGGATTTGAAATGAAACAAACAAAATGTGCTTTAACTGCAGACTTTCAGCTTTAATTTGAGGGAATTTACATCCAAATCAGGTGAACGGTGTAGGAATTACAACAGTTTGTATATGTGCCTCCCACTTTTTAAGGGACCACAAGTAATGGGACAATTGGCTGCTCAGCTGTTTCATGGCCATGTGTGTGTTATTCCCTCATTATCCCATTTACAAGGAGCACATAAAAGGTCCAGAGTTCATTTCAAGTGTGCTATTTGCATTTGGAATCTGTTGCTGTCAACTCTCAATATAAGATCCAAAGAGCTGTCACTATCAGTGAAGCAAGCCATCATTAGGCTGAAAAAACAAAACAAACCCATCAGAGAGATATCAAAAACATTAGGTGTGGCCAAATCAACTGTTTGGAACATCCTTAAAAAGAAAGAACGCACCGGTGAGCTCAGCAACACCAAAAGACCCGGAAGACCACAGAAAACAACTGTGGTGGATGACCGAAAAATTCTTTCCTTGGTGAAGAAAACACCCTTCACAACAGTTGGCCAGATGAAGAACACTCTCCAGGAGGTAGGTGTATGTGTGTCAAAGTCAACAATCAAGAGAAGACTTCACCAGAGTGAATACAGAGGGTTCACCACAAGATGTAAACCATTGGTGAGCCTAAAAAACAGGAAGGCCAGATTAGAGTTTGCCAAACAACATCTAAAAAAGCCTTCAGAGTTCTGGAACAACATCCTATGGACAGATGAGACCAAGATCAACTTGTACCAGAGTGATGGGAAGAGAAGAGTATGGAGAAGGAAAGGAACTGCTCATGATCCAAAGCATACCACCTCATCAGTGAAGCATGGTGGTGGTAGTGTCATGGCGTGGGCATGTATGGCTGCCAATGGAACTGGTTCTCTTGTATTTATTGATGATGTGACTGCTGACAAAAGCAGCAGGATGAATTCTGAAGTGTTTCGCACAATATTATCTGCTCATATTCAGCAAAATGCTTCAGAACTCATTGGAAGGACCTTCACAGTGCAGATGGACAATGACCCGAAGCATACTGAGAAAGAACCAAAGAGTTTTTTAAGGGAAAGAAGTGGAATGTTATGCAATGGCCAAGTCAATCACCTGACCTGAATCCGATTGAGCATGCATTTCACTTGCTGAAGACAAAACTGAAGGGAAAATGCCCCAAGAACAAGCAGGAACTGAAGACAGTTGTAGTAGAGGCCTGGCAGAGCATCACCAGGGATGAAACCCAGCGTCTGGTGATGTCTATGTGTTCCAGACTTCAGGCTGTCTTTGACTGCAAAGGATTTGCAACCAAGTATTAAAAAGTGAAAGTTTGATGGATGATTGTTAATCTGTCCCATTACTTTTGGTTCCTTAAAAAGTGGGAGGCACATATACAAACTGTTGTAATTCCTACACCGTTCATCTGATTTGGATGTAAATACCCTCAAATTAAAGCTGAAAGTCTGCAGTTAAAGGATATCTTGTTCATTTCATTTCAGATCCATTGTGGTGTATAAAGCCAAAAAGATTAGAATTGTGTCCATGTCCCAATATTTATGGACCTGACTGTATTAATCCATTGACACCAACGATAGAGAGGTTTTTTTTTCCCCCAATGACATCATCAATTGGACTTCAACTGACATCAATAGTCGGGCTATCTTTTCCCCTCCCACTGACATCAATGATTGTTACCTTTGTTCCCATTGACACCAATGATGGGACATATTTAATTCCAACGACACCAACAATAGGGCTAACTTCATCTCACTGACACCAATGATGGGGCTTATTTTATTTTACTGGCACATACACCAATAATAGGACTTGTTTTCCTTCTACTGGCACTACAAAGGGGTTTATTGTATCCCTTTCAACATCAATGAAATAAATGTATTTTTATCCTACTGACACTTGCAATGGGACTTATTTTATTAAACTAATACTAGTGATGAGATTTATTCCATCCAACTGACACCAATGATATAGAATTTATTTCATACCAGTGACACCTGGACTTATTTTGCCCCCAGTGACACCAACAGTGAGGCTTTATATTTCTCCCACTGTCACCATGACGGGGCTTATTTTATGCCATTGACACCGGTGATGGAGCCGATTTTATCCCATGAACACCTATAGAGGAGCTTTTCTTTTATCTCACTGACATAAAATCCTGATACCAAGTATGAAATTATGTATCCAATTGACACCAATGATATGGAGTTCATTTTCTCCCACTGACACCAATGATGGGGTTTATGTTTCTCCAGCTGACACCATCAAAGAGGATTTACTTTTCCCCCACTGTCACCATGATGTGGCTTATTGTATTCCATTAAATCCAATGATGGAGCTTATATTATCCCAAGAACACCTATAATGGAGCTTTTTCCTATCCCACTGGCCTAAACTATACAGAGCCTTGAAAAAGTATTCATATCTTTTGACATTTTCCCACATTTTGTCATGTTACAACCAAAAACATAAATGTGTTTTATGTGATAGACCAAAACAAAGTGTCACAGAATTGTGAAGTGGAAAGAAAATGATAAATGATACAAATAAATATGTGAAAAGTGTGGGGGGAGGGACATTTGTATTCAGCCCCCTTTACTCTGATAACTAAAATCTAGAGGAACCAATTGCCTTCAGAATTCACCTAATTAGTAAATAGAGTCTACCTGTGTGTCATTTAATCTCAGTATAAATACAACTGTTCTGTGAAGGCCTCAGAGGTTTGTTAGAGAACCAGAAACAGCATCATGAAGGCCAAGGAACACACCAGACAGGTCAGGGATAAAGTTGTGGAGAAGTATAAAGCAGGGTTAGGTTATAAAAACATCTCCCAAGCTTTGAAGATCTCACGGAGCTCTGTTCAATCCATCATCGGAAAATGGAAAGAGTATGGCACAACTGCAAACCTACCAAGACATGGCCGTCCACCTAAACTGACCGGCCGGGCAAGGAGAGCATTCATCAGAGAAGAGCCAAGAGGTCCATGGTAACTCTGGAGGAGCTGCAGAGATCCACAGCTCAGGTGGGAGAATCTGTCCACAGGACAACTATTAGTCGTGTTCTCCACAAATCTGACCTTTATGGAAGAGTGACAAGAAGAAAGACATTGGAGAAAGAAAGTCATAAGAAGTCCTGTTTGTAGTTTGTGAGAAGCCATGTGGAGGACACAGCAAACATGTGGAAGAAGGTGATCTGGTCACATGAGACCAAAATTCAACTTTATGGCCTAAAAGTAAAACGCTATGTGTGGGGAAACTAACACTGCACATCACCCTGAACACACCATCCCCACCGTGAAACATGGTGGTGGCAGCATCATGTGGTGGGGATGCTTTTCTTCAGCAGGGACAGGGAAGCTGGTCAGAGTTGATGGGAAGATGGATGGAGACAAATACAGGACAATCTTAGAAGAAAACCTGTTAGAGTCTACAAAAGACTTGAGACTGGGGGGAGGTTCACCTTCCAGCAGGACAATGACCCGAAACATCCAGCCAGAGCTACAATGGAATGGTTTAGATCAAAGCATATTCATGTGTTAGAATGGCCCAGTCACAGTCCAGACCTAAATCCCATTGAGAATCTGTGGCAAGACTTGAAAATTGCTGTTCACAGACGCTCTCCATCCAATCTGACAGAGCTTGAGATATTTTACAAAGAAGAATGGGCAGAAATGTCCTCTCTAGATGTGCAAAGCTGGTAGAGACATCCCCAATGGCAATCACTCTCAGTCTGGGGTTGTTGTTCTGTAAGCTGGAAAAAAACGCCCAAACAATGGAGACAATGGGTAAGTAAAAAAATTCATCTTTATTATACAATATTACAATAAATAAAATTGGAGGTATTTTGCCCCACATATCTGGGGAGATAGTACAGCTCTTTAAGAATATATACAGTCATATGTATGTATATGATAAGTACACTCTGAGTGATGTGTGTTTAGCCTGCTGTCTGTAAAGTCAACGCATTTCGCCAGGTATTTGGCTTCCTCGGGATTGGACAGGAAGAGAGCAGGCTACCTAGAACAATATATTATTACTACCAAAATACAGCAAGTTAACCATAACAGCAACACAGTGTACATATCACTTATATATGCCAATCTACCCAATCCCACCAGGCAAATGTGGTAGCAGAGCATCCACCCACCAACACCCAGGGTGGGCACAAAGAGTTAAAATACCCCCCTTCTCATATCCCCACTGATATTTATCTATCCAAGTAAGTCTTGTATATATGTTCTACACACACCATTCTGTGGTATTATATTAGTAACAGTCACCTTGTATGTTGATATCCAATATATTTTATACATCTAGAGCTGTCAGTCCAGCCGCCTCCATCTGTGCAAAATGTTGGGGTGTTTTTTCCCTCTTTGTGCCCACCCTGGGTGTTGGTGGGTGGATGCTCCACTACCACATTTGCCGGTAGGATTGGGTAGATTGGCATATATATGTGATATGTACACTGTGTTGCTGTTATGGTTAACTTGCTGTACTTTGGTAGTGATAATATATTGTTCTAGTTAGCCTGCTCTCTTCCTGTCTGGGTCCTGAGGAAGCCAAATACCTGGTGAAACACGTTGACCTTACAGACAGCAGGTTAAATGCACGTCACTCAAAGTGTACTTACCATATGGATATATGTGACTGAATGTATTCTTAAAGTGTAACTTTATTTTTGAGAAAAAAACATTCCCCTCGGGGTGATCTCTGTACATTGAAAGGATTATAACAAACTTTGTTGCAGATTCCTACCTTTTGTTATTCTGAAGAAACCCCTGTGTGTTTGTCTGTGCCTCTGTGCTAAGTCTAATAAGAGGGGTTTCATAGTTATCAATCCGCTGCTGCAGCTGTAGGCCTCTGAGGAAAGTGGCAGGGTCTGCATCCCCTTTAGACATGATTTCTTATTGGAAGTATCTTATCAAAAATTACATTTTTGTTGCAGGGGGGGCCAAAAACCTGACTTGTATCTTAGTTCAGACTTCTGGGAAAATCAGTGAGCCAATCACACAAGCAGGGAATTACATTTCTGGGAGGGGCCATCTGTATACAATCTGTGTACAGAACACCTCCAGGCGGCCATATTGCATTTTACAGAAAATGGCAGCGGCTGCAGATTGAAAAGGAAAGGACATTTTTAATAGCATTCAATTATAATATGAGTTGAGTCGCAATTGTATACAATATATTATTTTATTTTTTTTATTTGCAATTTTTTTTCCATGAAAGTGGAGTTACCCTTTAAAGAACTGTACATAGATAATTAGAAAGTATTATCTCCCCAGATGTGTGGGGCTGAATACAGTGCAACCTTGGTTAACGAGTAACGCGGTTAACGAGCGTTTTGAAAGACAAGCAACTTTTTTTAAAAAAATTCTGACATGGTTTGCGAGTGTTGTTTCACAAAACGAGCAGAATTCAAGCTAATGTGGTGTGCAGTACTGCATTTGGCCAGAGGTGGGGGGGGCGCCGGTGACACACGGAGCCGTTCGGAAATACTCGGAAATACTCTTTCCGAGGCTTTCCCAGTTCAGCCGAGCTGTCCCCAAGTATTTCTGAGGCTCTCCGGCACCCCCCCCACCTCTGGTCACATTCGGTATTGCATGCAATAGAAGTCAATGCAGAACTAATTATCTTCATTTCCATTGACTTCTATGGGGAAACTCGCTTTGATATACAAGTGCTTTGGATTACAAGCATTCTCCTGAAACTAATTCTGCTCGTAATCCAAGGTACTACTGTACCTCTATTTTTTTTATTGTAACATTGTATAGTAAAGATGAATTTGTTTACTTACCCATTGTCTCCATTGTTTTGTCCACTATTAATGGTTGCTGGAGGTTTTTCTTTGGGTCTTTACCTATTTTTTTCCTCTGTATGATTTGGATGAGGTCATAAAAGTCATAAAAGTCTCCTATCTTGTAATTATTATACTTGAGACACAGAAACCCACAACAAGGGGAGGTACTTGGAAAACATTGGCTAAAAAAAGTGAACCCACAAGTGAAAATCACAACCCCGAGACGTCTTGGCTTTTGGCTTCTACTGGTTTGATTTAAAACTAATACACATGGATACAAAATATATGTTTTTTTTATTGGCATTTAAATAGACGTTGGTATTCATTTACATGCACACTACTGGGGCCAAATTAGACAGAAGCCAATTAATCTAACAAACATGTCTTTGTAGTGTGGGAGGAAACCTACGCAATCACAGGGAGAACATGCAAACTCCATGCAGGTGGCATCCTGGTTGAGATTGGAAACGAGGACCCTTGTGCTGCGAGGTGTAAATGATAACCACAAAGCCGCTGTGCTGCCCACAAACTGATAGCAAGTGAATCCATCTCACAGGAACCAAGTGTAGTGCCCCCCCTCCCCCCCCCGCACAGGCCGTAGCCACGGGTTCTTTCCCAGTGCAGGCAGCCAGGCACACAGCAGCATCTCATCCACAGAGGCTCAATGAACAGTCCAGGGGTGTCGTTTTGAGGTGTATTGCTCGTTAACTATGAACTTGGGAGGACAGCAGCAATACTGTACCCCCCCCCCCAGCTGGGGCCCCGGGGGATTTCTGGCTGCTCCAACCATTGAGCACTGCACACAGGGAGGTTTGGCTCCGCTCACAGAGTCCGGCAATGATCAGTCCAGACCTCCAGCAACTTCCATTCCAGGAATAGGCGGTCCAAAGGCAAGTAGTCCCACTTCCTTTGAGCTCCTTAATCCATCCCCACAGGGGGAGAAAGAACAGACTCTCCAGGGTTCCAGCCCATTTAACAGCAACCCAGTCACCCTCTGGGCACACCTCAGGGATTGGCTAGTCCCTACTAAACATTCAGACCAGGAACTTGAATCCTCCAACCCTGAGCTCCAGAAGCTTCTTCCAGAGACAGGGGGAGGCAATCAAACTCCCAGCCTGTGAAGACCCCAAACAGACCTTACTAAACCACTCCTGCTTCTGTGCCTACAGCAGAACCTAGCATTAGATCCACCTAACAGCCTAGCTATGAGGGTGCTACACAAGTCTGACTGGATGCAGGAAAACGAGTGTTGCTACATTCCCCCCTTCAGGGCCAGTAGGCAAAGTAAAAGTCTACTGTGGTCCCTTCGGGGGGAAGTCAAAGTCTTACATGGACACAACTAGATCAGTGATAAAAGTTATATGGGAAATCAAATCTGTGTGTGGCCACCCCAAAACATAGCGCTGAACCCTATTAAAGTCTATAGAAGACAAATCTTCTTGTTTTTTTCTGGCATTTTTCAAGATCATTTTGCAGGTTATTGTTCAAAAAATGGCATAGAGAACCAGGCACTGCCATGGGGGATATCTCCCAATACAAACTTAAAGGGGCTTAAAGGCTTGTGATATCCTTGGCAGTTTTTTTGGAGGACATCTTGGAAGGCCATTGCTTTTGAAATTCCAGCCTCCTGTAGAGTCTGTATGTTGGTGGGACTCTACCAACACCCTCCTCGGTTCATTTTAATTCCAGCGCCATGGAGTCCCGTAGATGGGCAACGTTCTGAATGATGGATTGTTTGGCTTTCTGTTTGGCCTTGTAATGCTTTTAGGCTTTGTTTTCCCTGATGAGAGATGGAATTTGTTCAATGCTGTTTTGTTTGGGCTTGTAATGCTGGCAGGCTTGCTTGCCCCTGATGAGCATTTGTCTTAGTACAATAGCTCTCTCATTGTCCTTTAAAAATTGTTCTTCTGTTCTAGTTTTAATGGTGTTCTGACTCTTCCCTACACAACAAAAAAAAGATTTTGGATATACTACACTTTAAAGTGGCTCAAGTAACAGTGAAATCCAAACCCCCCCGACCCGGTAGGCCGTTCCCTGACCCCCATCCTACAATAAAATGTCCAAGTGGCCTATCAGCATACATTGTCAGTAGTGGGAGTGGGTACAATATAATGTCCAACGTCTAAGTGACCAATCAGCAGGTATCTTCAATGGTAGTGGGGATGGGTGCAATATAATGGCTACTTGGCCTATCAGCGGGCATTGCCAGTGGTGGGTTATTATTATTATTATTATTATTATTATTATTATACAGTATTTATATAGCGCCAACAGTTTACGTAGCGCTTTACAACTTGAGGGTAGACAGTACAAATACAATACAATTTGATACAGTAGGAATCAGAGGGCCCTGCTCCTTAGAGCTTACGATCTAAGAGGGAAGGTCAAGAGATACAAGAGGTAATAACTGTGGGTTGGGTACAATAGTGGCCTATGTCTAAGTGACCTATAATGAGGCTTTACAATGAATGTGGGGGGTATAGTCTAATGGCCTACGACTATGTTGCCTATCAGCAGGCATTGTCTGTGGTGGGGGTGGTTACAATATAATACCCAATGGCTAAGTGGCCTATAAGCAGGTATCATCAGTGGTGGTGGGGATAGGTACAATATAATGGCTATGTGGCCTATCAGTAGGCATTGCCAGTGGTGGGTTGGGTATAATAGTGGCTTATGTCTAAGTGACCTATAAGCAGGCTTTGCAATTGATGGGATGGGTACAGTAAAAAGGCCTACGACTTTGTTGCCTATCAGCAGGCATTGTCTGTGGTAGGGGTGGGTACAATATAATGGCTAAGTGGCCTATCAGCAGGCATTGTCTATGGTAGGAGTGGGTACAATATAATCACCAATGGCTAATGGCCTATCAGCATTCATTGTCATTGCTGGGGGTGGCTTATGGCTAAGAGGCCTCTACGGTGGTGGTGGTGGTGAGATCTTATTATTATACATATAGCAACTTTGAGAAAGCACCTACTGGAGAAGGTAGATGTTGGTAGAATAGACTGTGCTGTCACTTATTGGAAAGTTCTCTGTCTTTATCGTTATCATTCATTGATCTTTATAGGAAGTAATTATTATTCCCACACAGAAGACGTAGGTATCGCAGGGCTTGCACACTCATGAAACGACAATTCCTAGTGGTGGTGTCCAAACTTTTTGATCAGGGATTTCGGCAGGTTGCGGTGTTCAGGGCTTAGTTGGTGCTCTGAAAAACAGAAAAAAATGAGAAATATTTATGGTAACATGAGAATTTCTATGCATTATAATTTTGTGTGCTTTTTCTGATGTTCTGGACTGTTGCTATGTAAGATTTGATCTTATAAACCTCTGCTATATTTTAAGGGATCTATTTATAAAAAAAAAAAATGCTATAGAGACCGCTCAGAATTTGCACAGATGCTCCGAATAATCCCTATAATGTTGCTAAGACCGTCATCTCTATCTAGTGGCGTTAATGCAGTATTTTTCCATAAAATACATTAATTGGGAAAATATCATATTATGGCCAGTAGATGGAGCTGATGATCATAGTAATTAAACATATTGGACACATTACAGGGATTATTCTTGACATCTATCATGTACCTGGCGAGGGCTTGAACATTGTGGAGGCCTGTCTCGCAGCTCCTGCCCAGCGCTCCTGAAGGTGGAGACAGAATGTTAGGGCATGGCGTGGCTGGCTGGTGGTGTCCGCTCTTTAGGTGGGTAGAGCTGGAAGTCGCAGTCCTCAGGGAAGGATGCTGAAGTAGTTTGGCACCACAGCAGGAGATGGCAGAAGGGCCAGGCAGTGAGTGACCGAAACATCAGCCCGAGAAAGTCCAGGAATCAGGCTGAGGTCAGTAACAGCCGGGCAAAGCAGTACAGAGGCAGCAGGCAGAGTGAAGACCAGTAAACAGGCCGAGGTCAGAGGTACCAGACAAGCAAGGTTGAGGCAAAGAACAAAGGCAAGGAGGCCAGGGAGAAGCCGGGTCATACACAGGTTGGCAAATCCAAGGAATCAGGTCTCAGGAACAAGCTGAAGGCCATTCAACAACTTCCATTTAAATAAGCTGCCAAGTAAGCCCACCAGTTGCTGCGTGCACGTGCGCACGCGTGCACGCCCCCAGCCATCACAGCACATCTGGTATTGCCCTTTCACCCAGGATTATGGGCTGCAGCATGTACTGGTTTTCTGCTCCTGAGGTTCTGGTTTACCTTACAACAGCATTTGCACAGCAATTTTTTTAAATAGAAAAAAAAATAGGAAAATCCTAAAAGCCGCGCACCCTGGACAATAATCAACGTGAATAAGTGTGTTAAATAATTTTTTGGTAAGCAGCTGGTAGTGAGACCAAAAGTCTAATAATGTGTTAAAGAAATCAAATAAATTTCGTACCGCGCTCGAAGTACTCAAATATACATACAAATAAAATGTAAAAAAAATCATAAGTAAAATTCATAAGAATCATATATACTGAAACACTAAAATAAATGTCCAAATAATTTCCAAAGAAATTTAGAATCAAATTAAGTGTCCGTGAACCACCACCATAAATCTTCTATCAATGTGAGTGATGAGAATCCCTGCGATCTGGATGAGAAAACGTCGTCCACCACCACCAGGCAAACAATCTACTCACCAGAGGGAGATGACACCCATTACAGGTGGTCAAACCAAGTGCAGATACCAATGGAAGTGTGCCTTCTGAAGGGAGACTGGTCCATGGCCCGATATACTCCAATGATCGATCAGAACCGATTGGCACCCATTACAGGTGGTCAGATCAAGTGCAGATACCAATGGAAGTGTGCCTTCTGAAGGGAGACTGGTCCATGGCCCGATATACTCCAGTGATCGATCAGAACAGATTGGCACCCATTACAGGTAGTCTAACCAAGCGCAGATACCGATGGAAGTGTACCTTCTGAAGGGACACTGATTCACAGCCCGATATACTCCAATGATCGATCAGAACCGATTGGCACCCATTACGGGTGGTCAGATCAAGCGCAGATGCCAATGGAAGTGTGCCTTCTGAAGGGAGGCTGGTCCATGGCCCGATATACTCCAATGATCGTTCAGAACCGATTGGCACCCATTACAGGTAGTCTAACCAAGTGCAGATGCCAATGGAAGTGTGCCTTCTGAAGGGAGACTGGTCCATGGCCCGATATACTCCAGTGATCGATCAGAACAGATTGGCACCCATTACAGGTGTTTAGATCAAGCGCAGATACCGATGGAAGTGTACCTTCTGAAGGGAGACTGATTCATGGCCCGATATACTCCAACGATTGGTCATATGTTTAAAAGATGACAAGAAGGGGCTCCTCATTGCGTAGTATAAAAAATGGCATCGGCATAACACATAGTAAAAACACTTTGCCCGAATCAAAAAGCATGCAGGTATGCCGTTTGCATTCCACCTGCGTTCCAACTAGCGGAAATGACGTATCACGTGCCCTACGATCCAATCGAATTTTTTATACTACGCAATGAGGAGCCCCTTCTTCTTATCTTTTAAACATATAACCAATCGTTGGAGTATATTGGGCCATGGACCAGTCTCCCTTCAGAAGGCACACTTCCATTGGCATCTGCGCTTGATCTGACCACCTGTAATGGGTGCCAATCTGCTCTGATCGATCATTGGAGTATATCGGGCCATAGACCAGTCTCCCCTCAGAAGGCACACTTCCATTGGCATCTGCACTTGATCTGACCACCTGTAATGGGTGCCAATCTGCTCTGATCGATCATTGGAGTATATCGGGCCATGGACCAGTCTCCCCTCAGAAGGCACACTTCCATTGGCATCTGCGCTTGATCTGACCACCTGTAATGGGTGCCAATCTGTTCTGATCGATCATTGGAGTATATCGGGCCATGGACCAGTCTCCCCTCAGAAGGCACACTTCCATTGGTATCTGCACTTGGTTTGACTACCTGTAATGGGTGTCATCTCCCTCTGGTGAGTAGATTGTTTGCCTGGTGGTGGTGGACGACGTTTTCTCATCCAGATCGCAGGGATTCTTATCACTCACATTGATAGAAGATTCATGGTGGTGGTTCTCGGACACCTAATTTGATTCTAAATTTCTTTGGACATTATATGGACATTTATTTTAGTGTTTCAGCATATAGTATGTTTCTTATGAATTTCACTCATTTTTTTGCACTTTTTTGCATGTATATTTGAGTACTTTGAGCGCGGTATGAAATTTATTTGATTTCTTTAACACAACTTTTTTTAAAAAACAGACCACTAATTATCTAGAAGTTGGATAAGGCCGTGATATAAAGGAGACAACACAAAGCCACATGGAGTGATTCCGGTTGTATCTTTTTCTGTGAGAAGCCATGCCAGATCTTCCTTGCTGTGATAAATGGATTGGAAACCTCAATAAACAGATTGAAGTTAAAAAAAAAAGTGAGTTGTGTAACAAATCATGTTGTGAAAGATCTGAACTCATGTAGAAGAGCAGATAGACCTCCTGGTTCAGAACTGTGCCAACGTCACATGGGGTCACCATCTCAGCATCCTTCATCTTCTACCACTGAACCTCGCCAGTTTAAAAAATAGATAATAAACCAGATTAACAAACACATCAGGGAATAAGGCAAACCACAAATAATACTCAGATTTATTATATTGGGGTCATTTGGGATAATTGGTGCAGTCATCTACACCAGCCTTTTTCAACCCTTTACCCTGGGGTGCCTTCAGGTTTCTTTAGGGGTGCTTTGGCAAAACTCCTCAAAAATTGTATACAAGGTGGTGTGTGGACAGTGGCGGCTGGTGCTCAAAATTTTTTGGGGGGAAAATTCTGAAAAAAAAACATCAATTGCAGCCACTGTACCCATCATATGTAGCCTGTGCCCATCAATTGCAGCCTCTGTGCCCATCATATGCAGCCGCTGTGCCATCAAATGCAGCCGCTGTGCCATCAATTGCAGCCGCTGTGCCCATCAAATGCAGCCGCTGTGCCATCAATTGCAGCCACTGTGCCCATAAAATGCAGCCACTGTGCCCATCATATGTAGCCTGTGTGCCCATCATTTGCAGCCTGTGTGCCATCATATGCAGTCTCTGTGCCCATCATATGTAGCCTGTGTGCTCATCATATTCAGCCTCTGTGCCCATCATATGTAGCCTCTGTGCCCATCATATGCAGCCTGTGTGTTCATCATTTGTAGCCTCTGTGCCCATCATATGCAGCCTGTGTGCCCATCATATGTAGCCTGTGTGCCCATCATATGCAGCCTCTGTGCCCATCATATGCAGCCTGTTTACCTATCATATGTAGCATGTGTGCCCATCATATGCAGCCTGTTTACCTATCATATGTAGCATGTGTGCCCATCATATGTAGCCTGTGTGCCCATCATATGTAGCCTGTGTGCCCATCATATGCAGCCTGTGTGCCTATCATATGTAGCCACTGTGCCCATCATATGCAGCCTCTGTGCCCATCATATGTAGCCTGAGTGCCCCTCATTTGCAGCCTGTGTGCCATCATATCCAGTCTCTGTGCCCAGCATATGTAGCCTGTGTGCCCATCATATGCAGCCTGTGTGCCCATCATATGTAGCCTCTGTGCCCATCATATGTAGCCTGTGTGCTCATCATATGCAGCCTCTGTGCCCATCATATGTAGCCTGTGTGCCCATCATATGTAGCCTGTGTGCTCATCATATTCAGCCTCTCTGCCCATCATATGTAGCCTGTGTGCCCATCATTTGTAGCCTCTGTGCCCATCATATGTAGCCTGTGTGCCCACCATATGTAGCCTCTGTGCCCATCATATGCAGCCTCTGTGCCCATCATACGTAGCCTTGTGTGCTCATCATATGCAGCCTGTGTTCCCATCATATGTAGGCTCCCGGCAACCGAAAAGGGGCCAGTTGCCTGAATAGGGGGTGTGTACAGTGGCCATGGATAGATGTATGCAATGAATCTACCAATTCTACACAGAGGGGGTGGCTGAAAAGAGGGGGGCGGTGCCCGTGCGCCCTTATGGACGCACCACCACTGCGTGTGGATGAAGCCCGCCTTTTCGTTACATAAAGCTACGGGTGCACCATTATAACCTTCTGACCCCCGGCTAGAACCAATGACGTAAGAAGAACGTTGGGTGTCTGCTCTGCACTGCCTCACCTGTCCCTCTCTGCCAGCACTGGGGTCACATTAGCTAAATGCAGTGGCGGCCGCTCATAAGGGGCGCCCCCCTAATCCATGCGCCCGGCCCCTAGTCTCCATGCATGGCGCCGGACACTCATGGGGTTTTTTTTTAAGCACATGATTAGAGTCTGAGGCTCTCACTGGCTTCAAAGAGGGTGGGCTCGGGGCGCAGAGCACCAGTTGTGTAAAGCGGAGAAGTGATTCGGGATTCAGGAAGAGATGCGGGGGAGCCGACCTCCGGGATTCGCGGGAAGAGATGCGGGGGGGGAGCTGACCTCCGGGATTCGCGGGAAGAGATGCGGGGGGAGCCGACCTCCGGGATTCGGGAAGAGATGCGGGGGGGGAGCCGACCTCCAGGATTCGGGAAGAGATGCGGGGGGGGAGCTGACCTCCGGGATTCGGGAAGAGATGCGGGGGGGAGCCGACATCCGGTATTCGGGAAGAGATGCGGGGGGGAGCCGACCTCCGGGATTCACGGGAAGAGTTGCGGGGGGGGGAGCCGACCTCCGGGATTCGGGAAGAGATGCGAGGGGGGGAGCCGACCTCCGGGATTCGGGAAGAGATGCGGGGGGGAGCCGACCTCCGGGATTCGGGAAGAGATGCGGGGGGGAGCCGACCTCCGGGATTCACGGGAAGAGTTGCGGGGGGGAGCCGACCTCCGGGATTCGCGGGAAGAGATGCAGGGGGAGCCGACCTCCGGGATTCGCGGGAAGAGATGCGGGGGGGAGCCGATCTCCGGGATTTGCGGGAAGAGATGCGGGGGGGGAGCCGACCTCCGGGATTCGGGAGGAGATGTGGGGGGGAGCTAACCTCCGGGATTCGGGAAGAGATGCTGGGGGGGTAGCCAACCTCTGGGATTTGGGAGGAGATGTGGGGGGGGATCCAACCTCCAGGATTCGGGAAGAGATGTGGGGGGGAAGCCGACCTCCGGGATTCGGAAAGAGATGGGGGGGGGGGGGCGCGGAAGCCGTAACCTGGATGGGGTAAGTGCTGGGCTGACGGGTGAGCGAAGCCTGGGAAAGCATGTTCTGAACGCGTGCACCTCCCCGCTCCATCTAACATCCGGTAGTGACCTCAGCGGCTTTCTCTCGTGTAAACCTATGGACTAGGAAGTGCTGGGAGCCACCAGCAGAGCCACGACCAGAGGGACGCCCCACACGCCGCAACATGTCCCCCACACAGAGCGCTTTTATTCAGTGAGTGCACATATTCTTTGCTGCTCTCTCTCCATGCCTTTTGAAGGGGCGATCGATCAAACGATGGGGGGGGGTTGGTGCCAGGTTTGTTTGCCGTCCCCCGCCCGCCCCCCCCCCCCAAGAAAATTGTGTACCTGCTGCCACTGGCTGAATGAAGAAGGGGAATCGAGGGAGAAGAGAAACATTGGAACACAATCCTAACTGTGTAAATGTTTCTAGTTGATATAAAACTAAATGTTTCTTTTTTTGGGGGTGCCTCAAGAATGTGCTTCATTTTAAAGGGTGCCTTGATAAAAAAAAACAGTTGAGAATCGCTGATCTACACAAATCTAATTGTGAAAATGTTAATATGGATGTGACTTGATGGAGAAGATGTATCCAGTTATTATAATTACCATTGTGGGGTCACCAAGGGAGGATTTCCTTCTCTTATATGATAAGATCATCCATGATTGTCCCTCCCCCGAGGATTTCTATTACCTTGGACCAGAAATGAAGTTGAAGCCGTTGGATTTGAGGCGGGTTGCTGCCATCAATTTCAAGATTACTTTATTCTTTTCCTCAAATGGTCCATTTTCTCAGTTTAACCACCCGGAATGTTTTACCCCCCCCCCTCCATGACCAGGGCATCTATTCAGCACTGCGCCACTTTAACCGACAATTTGCGGTCGTGGAACGCTGGACCCAAATAAAGTTGATATTTTTTCCACACATTTTTTGATATTTTTTCCACACAAATAGAGCTTTCTTTTGATGGTATTTCATAACCTCTGTTTTTGTTTTTTTAATTTATAAACAAAACAAAAAAAAAAATTTTTTTAAATAAAATAATTTTTTACTTTCTCTTATAAAACATATCCAATAAAATCAGATTTCCTCATCAATTTAGGTCGATATGTATTCTGCTACTTGTCTTTGGTGAAAAATAAAATCCCAATAAGCATATATTGATTGGTTTAATGTGAAAATTATTGCGCCTACAAACTATGGGATATATATATATATATATATAAATACAATATCTGACAAAAGTAAGTACACCCCTCAGTGACATTTGTGTAAATCTTTTCTTCTATCTTTTCATGTGACAACACTGAAGAAATGACACTTGTCTACAATGTAAAGTAGTGAGTGTACAGCTTGTATAACAGTGTAAATTTGCTGTCCCCTCAAAATAACTCAACACACAGCCATTAATGTCTAAACCGCTGGCAACAAAAGTCAGTACACCCCTAAGTGAAAATCTACAAACTGGGCCCCAAAGTGTCAATATTTTGTGTGGCCTCCATTATTTTCCAGCACTGCCTTAACCCTCTTGGGCATGGAGGTCACCAGAGCTTCACAGGTTGTCACTGGAGTCCTCTTCCCCTCCCCCATGATGACATCACGGAGCTGGTGGATGTTAGAGACCTTGTGCTCCTCCACCTTCCGTTTGAGGATGTCCCACAGATGATCAATAGGTTTTAGGTCTGGAGACATGCTTGGCCAGTCCATCACCTTTACCCTCAGCTCCTTTAGCAAGGCAGTGGTGGTCTTGGAGATGTGTTTGGGGTGGTTATCATGTTGGAATACTGCCCTGCGGTCCAGTCTCTGAAGGGAGGGGATCATGCTCTGCTTCAGTATGTCACAGTATATATATATATATATATATATATATATATATATATATATATATACTAGTATTTATGCAGCTATAGATGCTATACCGGCGGTGATCAGCAACTTGTAGTAGGACTGTAATAGTGTGGCGGTCAATCTGGCGTAAACAGACACTGGCTGGGAGGGTCACTAACTGACTAACACTGACATCACCAGTGACACTAATACAGAGATCAGTGATAATACTATACACTGTCACTGTACTAACACTGGCTGGGAAGGTGTTAATATCACGTGTGCGGCTTTTACTTACTGATCTCCCTGTAATTTCTCCTTGCTTTTCAGGGAGAAGAACTAGCCAGATCACTGTTCTCTTGTAAACACAAAACTCTGTGCTGTGATTGGACACAGCCAATCAGCAGGTTTCAGTTGAAATCATTGGCTGAAATCTGCTGCCGAACACATGCTGTGTCCAGTCACAGCACGGGTCAGGAAACCAAACCAGCGGCATACAGATACGTTGTGGTGTCTGGCTGCGCCGCCCCCACTCACAGTGGATCTACTGTAAGCCGGAGGCAAGAGGTTAAAGTGGTTGTAAAGCCTCAAGGTTTGTATTCTATGCATTAAGGTGAATTTTATAGAAAGGGAAGACACTTATAGGAGAAAAGAAAATAGCTGCACACCGCGGGTAATGTCAAAGAAAGAGGATTTGTCCCCCGTAAGGGGTTTTCTAGGCAGCAAAAGGTTGAAAAAATACTACATGAAGTATAATTGATTAAGGTTTTATTATGACATATAAAAAATTTGACAAAATCGGTGAAAACATGAGCTGTGGTACAAAAAGATAAAAACAACAACATCATTAATGTGGCTGTACACAATAATAAACAGTGCTCAAGCACTAGAGTAAAGATGATATGCGAATTCTGACGCGTTTCGACCCCACGGGATTTCAGGGGATTTTGTGAACTGTAGGAATGTTTACATATGTTGGAATTCATAATTATAATCAGAGAGTGGAAACTGTTGGTGTTATCTATGCATGTAAACAATTTTACTTGAATAAACCATATACTGTATTTACTACTGTTATATTTACTGGCGGAAACGGTACCCACTTCATTTAAAGTCCCAGGGCGAATCCTTTGTTTTACAATAATAAACAGTGCTCAAGCACTAGAGAAAAGATGATATGCAAATCCTGACGCGTTTCGACCCCACCGGGTCTTCTTCAGGGGATTTTGTGAGTTGTAGGAATGTTTATATATTATGGAACTCATAATTAGGAGGGGCGCTGAGGCGGATGGGCAACACCTGCATTTGGGGCATCAAATTACAATGCTAGGGATGTATTTTGTTAAACTCTAATAGGAATATAATATGTGCTTCAAATACCAAACACTGGGAATGGTGAATAGACAGCTGAAGAATTGAAAGTTAAAACACACACACATATATAGATGTGTACATATGTTTTCCTCAATCCTGCAGCATATGGTTATAAAGGGTGAATGCATCAATGTGCAAATAAGAAATCTGGAACTAATGAATATAGATATATCTAAAATATATATATATATGATGGTTGTATTATTAAAAAAAAAACACAACAAACTGATATGATAAGAATAAAAGAAATAGGAGAGAATGTAAGGATTAATATCCATTGTGCATTTCCTATTGTCTTGTTCAACTGAATCTCTGTTAGCGCGATTTCTTTTTTGTTTCCCACGCCCTCAACCTCATTGGGAAGGATTTTGACCCGGTTCAGCAGAGGAGGTGGTCTTGGATTTAAAGGTTTTTGATTTGTTCATTTGTTGTTCCCGACGTGGGTAATTTTTCTTAGGTTGCGCCGGATGAGTGTTCCACCGGTAGGCACGTCCCTCCGAAAAGGCCGATTTATCCCTCCAAAACTGTATTTCTTTATTTTGTAGGATACCCTGATTGAAAAGAGAAAGGCCATCTTTGAGACTGGCCTGTAGTTTCCGAAAACAGGGCATGTTGAACATATGGAGTCAATGCCCGTTCCAGATTCGCTATCACTGTGTCCCAAAGAGCAATCTGTTTATTGTATTCCCTGGAGAGAATGGCCATTCTCTAACAGAGATTTAGTTGGACAAGACAATAAGAAACGCACAGTGGATATTGATCCTTTAGATACACACCCTGTTTTTAGTGGTGCCCATTCTGATCCATCTGCAGGTTTGGACCAGACATCCACTCCCGGTGCCAGTGAATCTAATTCTCTGTCACAAGAGACTTCTAGAAACGCTAACATCACACCCTCGTTGGGTCATATTAAATCGACCCTACAGAAACCTTTAAACCCGACATGGGGACCCTGTTCCCCGCAAATAAACAGAGGAGGCAAAGGTTTGGACCCTTTCGTTGTCCGCATTCAATCCACCACTTAAGTGTTATTAATTTATCTTCCCATGAATTGTCATCAGCAGAAATTCAGGTTTTATCTTGTGGTTTTATCTTGTGGACTAACATTCTGTCCCGAACAAAATTTTGATGTCTTTAAAGCCATCACAGACTTACAACTTTTCGCATGCAGGTTACTATTGAAGTACCTGCATGCCAGGGGTGACTCCGATGAAGACACTGTCGATTGGTCAACATACGGCATGAAGGAATTCAAAGCCTTACGAGACCTGACCCTTCTTTACCAAGAGAATAACAGTCAATTTGATGGATCAGGTTGACTTGGAATCTCTGCTAGACGAGGTTGAGAAGTCAACACAAAATCCAACCACTATGTTCAAAAAGGCCTCTACTAAATTTCCACCATCGAATACCAATCCTAATGTAACTATTTTTCGTAAACAGACCTTTCGGGAAATATGCAAATTACCTTGAATGTAGCCCCCATAATTTGACCACCGAGGAAAACCAAGCCCTTAATCGTTTAAGTAAAAATACCAAAATTGTAATTAAACCCTCTGACATGGGTGGCAACGTGGTTATTATGAACAATCAGGATTACATCGCGATGTGTTTAAATATTTTAAACAACAAAGACTGTTATAGACAGATTTACGTTTTAAACATCAGTCAGTATAACACTAGGTTCTATGACATGATAGATCGCGCCTTTCATACTGGCATCATCAAGGACCTCCACGAGTTTGTCAGAACTCAACATCCGAAAGTGGCCACTTTTTATAGCCTACCTAAAATTCATAAGAATCCTGTAAGTCCATCTTGCCGTCCCATTGTCTCCGGCAATGGGGCCATATCTGAAAATCTTAGCCGAGTCATTGCTGCACATCTTCAACCTTTTGTCCTTTCCTTGCCATCGTTCGTCAGAGACACAATACAATTTCTGCAGATGATTGATGATCTTACTTTATCGGACGATTCCATCCTCGTCACTATTGATGTAGAGGCCCTGTACAGCAGCATTCCCCACACTTTGGGTCTGTCTGTTGTGCAGAAGGTTCTCCAACAAGGTTCATGCTATGATCCAGCATTAAATGCATTTATCCTCAATGGTTTGCAGTATATATTGCATCACAACTACTTAAGTTTCGATAACTCCCACTACCTCCAGGTGCAAGGTGTAGCGATGGGGTCCTGTTGTGCCCCATCCTACTCCAATCTGTACCTGGGGGAGAGGGAGCAGTCCCTCCTGGATGACGAAGGCCTTGTCGAATACACTAGCCACATTACCAAGCGGCTTAGGTATATCGATGACATCTTCATCATCTGGGAGGGACCTGAGGCCAAACTCATAGAATTTTTTAATTTGATCAATACAAATGATCGGAATTTGAAATTCACTATGATCCACAATCACGACAGTGTCACCTTGCTGGATGTTCTGATTAAAACCACTCCCGAAGGAAAGTTATCTAGCACCCTTTTCCGCAAAAGCACTGACGGGAACACAGTGCTTCATGCGGATAGTTTCCATCCTGTACCTCTCAAGAATTCAATACTGTATGGGCAATATTTGCGACTTCGTCGCAATTGCTCCAATGACACCCTCTTTATTGAAGAGGCTGGTAACCTCCAAGACCTCCTCTTAGCACGCGGATATAGCCGATCGTGCTTAAGGAAAGCATATAACAAAACAATAAGACAATCCCAGTCCAGTCTGCTTTCCAAGCCCAAACCTCCCAAAGACTTTGATTCCAACCTTACCCGCATCATCATGCGATATTCACGTCTACACGTGGCTATCAGAAACATCTTACAACGGCTTTGGAACATCCTAACTGATGACCCCAGACTAAAGCATTTCATTTCTAATCAGCCATCTATAACCTACAAACCGGCCACCTCAATTAAGGACAGACTTGTCCAAAGCGAGTTAAAAAATGAACAAAAAAGATCTAAAACATTTCTCTATTGCCGGTTCTTTCCCATGTGGGCACTGCTCGCATTGCCCACTAATAAGGAAAGAAAAGACTTTCCGTCTTCCTAATGGAGACATTTTTAAGCCCTCACACTTCGTAAATTGCCAGACCCGCTGGGTGGTGTATTTCATAGAGTGTGAGTGTGGCAACTATTACATAGGCAAAACCAAGCAAGAGTTTTGGAGACGTATATCTAAACATATGTATAGTATGCACATCGGCAATCGATACCTCCCTGTTGGGAGACATGCCATTTCTGCACATGGCTACACAGTACCCAAAGTAACTTTTACAGCACTTTACAGAATGCATATACCAGACAGAGGGGGCGACTGGAACAAGGTCCTGTTACAGAAGGAACATAAATGGATCTTCCAGTTACAAGCCACGTCTCCTCCCGGCCTCAATGAATCTATTTCGTTCACCCCTTTTTTAAGAGGATTTTCCTCAGGCAAAACGCATTAAATATGGCATTTATACCTTTAGGGCTGGTGGTTATTGCCTAGTCCTATTTTTACATTAGCCATTTTAATTAATGTTTTACTTCCTGTTTCTCTGTTTTTTTCTTATGCTCCTGTCTGCTTCTTTATAAGATATTCTTTTTAAGGGATATTCTTTCTGTAAAAAGAGTTTCTTTTTGCCATCTGTTTGGATGTCTCTATATTTCTCTCCAAATAGATAATCGGGATGACATAATACAAATGTTGCACATGTTCGTTTTTTACATTATTCATCTATTCTGTACACCAACATTGATATACATCTAATTACCCCTAGTGGAGGTAATGTGTGGATGCCCAGTTGCACCTTAACAGCTCATAGCTTTGAAAGACTTTTTCCTAAATTAAATATTGTAATTGACATTGTTTATGCTTTTGGTATCTATGTATATTGTAGCGGTATTGATGTTTTTATGCATTTTTTGGTTGTTGTTTTCTCTCCTCTTGTTTCCTCCTGTTAGGCTTGACCCTTGATCTCCGGTGCGCTGGTTGATTTGGTGTGGATCCTTTGCTACAGCGTGTCTTCCTGGCATGGTAGAGAGGCACAAGGACCCTGTGCTTCCCTATACACCCACTAGGTGGCGGGACCACCCTGGGTGTAGCTATCTTCTGCCAGCGGCGTTCCGGATCACTTCCGAACGCCGTGTCCATGCCCGCGAATGCGCGAGTCGTCGCGCATGACGTGGCGGCCTCACGCATTTGCGGCAGAAGTGATGGCGGTGCTGGGTCTTCCGTCTTCCGGAATGCCGGGGGAGCCACAAGAGGAGTGCCACCATGCGGCACTATCCTCGCCAGGAAGGGGAGGACGGGGGGCGGACTTTTAGCACCTGCACATTGTTGGGGCAATCAACTAATGGTGAGTTTCCTCATATATAGGGTGATGGAACACTTTGGGGATCTTGTTTTCATTCCCTAACGTTCCACCAGGACGGCCACTGATCTGCACGCAGTCTGAGGACAGGTAAAGTTTGAAAACCATGGTGCATACTCTGCGCCATGGGTTCCTCCTCATATCCCATCATCATATATGATTAAATTTAATTGTTGATACATTTCTTGATATTGTAGATTTACCAATACCGCTTATATAATCGGTTGGAATATCTACAGTGTGACCTTTTCTCCTATTGCTGGAACAATTTCCCTTTGAACACTCAAGGTAATATCCCATTTTAGTCCACATTGTTTGCATTAACACATACAGTATATCCCATCACTTACACCACCTTCCCTTTTCCTTGGTTTTGGTTTTCTGTTCACCTCAATTCTTTGGTTTTGTCCTGATTCACTCCACTTCCATGGCACTCCCATCATACACGCAGTCTCAACTTCCATTTTCACTACACACACTTTTCACTTTCTCACAGTTTTTCCTATCCCCCCTCCTTTCCTTCCGTTCCCCATTTTTCCTTCTCCCCCTCCTTCCTTCCTTCCTTGTCCCCCCCCCCTCTCCCCCCCCTTCTTCCCCACCCCCCTTCCTCATTCCACACCATCTTCCTCTTTTCTTCCTTTTTTATTCTGATCCCTTTTTTTCATTCTCTACTATTTCTTTTATTCTTATCATATCAGTTTGTTGTGTTTTTTTTAATATATAATAAAACCATCTTATATATATATATATATATATTAGATATATCTATATTCATTAGTTCCAGATTTCTTATTTGCACATTGATGCATTCACCCTTTATAACCATATGCTGCAGGATTGAGGAAACCATATGTACACATCTATATATGTGTGTGTGTGTGTGTTTTAACCGTCTATTCTTTAGCCGTCTATTTACCATTCCCAGTGTTTAGTATTTGAAGTATATATTATATTCCTATTAGCATTGTCATTTGATGCCCCAAATGCAGGTGTTGCCCATCCGCCTCCGCACCCCTCCTAGGCCATTGGGATTGCCACCATTGTGACTCCTCATAAGACATGTATGAGCATTTGGCTCCCCCCCCCCGTGGATGCACCGGCCTACCGGGGACTCTTGGATCAAGAAAGGGGGTCTCCCTCCCTTTAGAGGCTCTTGAGACATCGTACAACATAATGTGATTGGTAACTATATATAAAAATGTCTATCATTGTTGTTTTTTTCTACTCTCTGATTATAATTATGAATTCCGACATATGTAAACATTCCTACAGCTTACAAAATCCTCTGAAGAAGACTCAGTGGGGTCGAGACGTGTCAGGATTCGCATATCATCTTTACTCTAGTGCTTGAGCACTGTTTATTATTGTGTACAGCCACATTAATGATGTTGTTGTTTTTATCTTTTGTACCACAGCTCATGTTTTGATCGATTTTGTCACATTTTTGATACTATGTCATAATAAGACCTTAATCAATTATACTTCATGTAGTATTTTTTCAACTCTTTGCTGCCTAGAAAACCCCTTACGGGGGACAATTCCTCTTTCTATGCATTAAGGTAAAAAAACCTTCTGTGTTGCAGCCCCCCCCCCCCTTTTCCTTACCTGAGCCCGATCCCATCCAGTGATGTGCCTGAGTGCAGCGGCTCCCTCCTCATTGAGCAGCTTTATAGCAGCGGGAGCCATTGCTGCTGTCAATCAAATGCTGTGACACTGGAGCAGGGGGGGAGGGGGGCTGAGTCCTGCTGTCTCTGTCAATGGACACAGCGGGACTCGGAAGTGAGCACACACGGGTGCTCCCATGGAAAGTGGCTTTCCATGGGAGCACCTACTGAAGAGGAGGGGCCTGGAGCATCGGTGGGGGACCCCAGAAGAGGAGGTCAGGGCTGCTCTGTGCAAAAAGCATTACACAGAGCAGGTAAGTATAACATGTTGGTTATCTTCATACAAAAAAAAAGCTTTACAAGCACTTTAAACATTTGAAATGTTTTCTATTTTCTATTATGAATAAAATACGAAGTTTATTAGATTTTCTAATCATTGCATTCTCTTTTTATGTCGATTTTAAACAGCGCCCCAACTTTTTTTGGGATTGGAGTTGTACATCGATTGATACATTGTATCGATTGATCGATTGTACATTGATGGTGTGATGTGATTGGACAGTACAAGATATTTCTGCCCTTTTATTCAATTCTATAGCCACTGGGTTATTGCAGAAGTTATCTGATGTATTTTCAAAAGCCAAAAAATTCTTCCATATCAAATATAACCCCATAAATATCTCACAAAGACATCATAGTGTCCTCCTGTACAAGCCAATCCTCTGCGCACAATCACGCCGTATAAATGGTGGTTGAAAGGCTCACGAGGACTCGAGGAGTGTGAAGCAATGTCAAGGATTTCTGGGTATTTTCTGAAAATAAAGAAGAACGATGTAAGCAATGTAGCAATTTTACGAAAACGTTCAAACGTGAGACAACATGAGACCAAACAACATGAACTCCATAACTCATTCCCGGCTCCAGTTCTTTGATCCCGCGACACATCAAATCTTCTCGAAGGCATTGTCAGTGTATTCGGAGGCTTCTAGATAGAGCTCCTCATTTCACCTGCCACCAACCGGTCACACTCAAGAAGGAAATAAACGCGATGACAGTGGGGGAAATAATGATCGTCTCCCCTGTAGATTGTGTAAGTTTTGCCCACTTCCAAAGAAATGAAGGATCTATAATTTTTATCATCAGTGTATTTTATATGATAGAGACAGAATATCAACCAAAAATCCAGAAAAAACACACAATACAAATGTTATAAAGGGAATAAAATAAGTATTTGATTCCCTACCAACCAACAATAATTCTGCCCCCCACAGACTGTCTACAGTAGGTGCTCATGTGGTCCACAGATTAGTCCTGTCAATGTAAGAAGGTTCTCCTAACGACAACTCGTTATGTGTATAAAAGACACCTGTCCACGGAATCTCTTTCTTCCATCCAATCCTCACCATCATGGGGAAGACCAAAGATCTGTCAGAGGACGTCAGGGAGAAGATTGTAGACCTGCACAAGGCTGGAATGGGCTACAAGACCATCAGCAAGAAGCTTGGTGAGAAGGAGACAACTGTTGGAGCGATTATTCAAAAATGGAAGAAATACAAAATAACCATCAATCGTCCTCGGTCTCAGTGGCTTCTCCAGCTTTCATATTTGGGGGGGGCACATGGGGGGACAGAGACAAAAGTAGGGGAGCAACTACAAAAAGCAATTATATATACATTACTACGATCCCACAACGGGTCTTTTCACATGTTCTGCAGTGAGCTCCATTCCTACTGTATTGGGGCCCCTCAGGGTGGCAGAAAACAAGAGATATATGTCACCAGCATACTAAGAAAATATAAGGGTCCAAAGCAGTGGGAGAACTATCAGGGTTGCAAAGGTTGTCTTGCCACCGGGCCCTGGTGTTCTGCCACTGTGGGGTTCCCCAGCCTCCTCTTGCTGTCCTGCCCCCGCTATTGACAGCGCTGGTCTGGCATCTCTTGGAATTTACAGGCTGGTTCTCCTGTCCTAAGGATGGGAGAAATCAGTGTGTTTTTTCAGTAACTGAGAGTCCTGGTGGAGTCCTTCTTGCCAATGAGGATGCAGGGGAAGGAGCAGATCGGACGGCCGTGGTTGTGTGAGTGCTTGCATTATGCAGTTTCAGCGAGCAGAGGGGGGGGGGAGGAATCACCCGCAGGAGCTGACTGGGGATGCTCTCCCTCGCAATAGAGACTGTGTTACTCCAGCGGAGGCCCGAGTAAGATGCGGCGCATCCGCTACAAATGCAAACAAAAAAAGCCCTTTTGTAAAAGAAACATTTTTTTTTTAATTGGGGGGGCACATGGTGGGGCACAGCATAATGTTGGAGGGGGGTCAGGCTCCATTGCTCGGTCTGGAGCTCCATGCAAGATTTCTCCCCATGGATTGAAATCCTACAGGTCCTCCTCCTCAGGAAGACACATGTACAGGTCCATCTGAAGTTTGCCAATGAACATCTAAATGATTCAGAGAAGGATTGGGAGAAAGTTCTGTGGTCAGAGGAGACCAAAATTTATCTCTTTGGCATTAACTCAACTCGCCGTGTTTGGAGGAAGAAAAATGCTGACTATGACCCTAAGAACACCATCCCTACAGTCACACATCATCCCTACAGTCACACATCATCCCTACAGTCACACACCATCCCTACAGTCACACACCATCCCTACAGTCACACATCATCCCTACAGTCACACATCATCCCTACAGTCACATCATCATCCCTACAGTCACATCATCCCTACAGTCACACACCATCCCTACAGTCACACATCATCCCTACAGTCACATCATCATCCCTACAGTCACACATCATCCCTACAGTCACACATCATCCCTACAGTCACACATCATCCCTACAGTCACACACCATCCCTACAGTCACACACCATCCCTACAGTCACACATCATCCCTACAGTCACACACCATCCCTACAGTCACACATCATCCATACAGT
Organism: Lithobates clamitans; assembly: GCA_037952925.1. Taxonomy (NCBI): domain Eukaryota; kingdom Metazoa; phylum Chordata; class Amphibia; order Anura; family Ranidae; genus Lithobates; species Lithobates clamitans. The sequence continues at coordinate 94,138 of JBBGZY010002163.1, forward strand.
CACACACCATCCCTACAGTCACACACGGAGGTGGAAACATGATGATTTGGGGGTGTTTCTCTGATAAAGGTTCAGGCCGACTTTGCCGCATTGAGGGTCCAATGGACGGGGTCATGTATTGTAAAATCTTGGATGAGAACCTTCTTCCCTCATCCAGAACACTGAAGATGGGTCATGGATGCGTCTTCCAGCATTACAATGACCCAAAACATATCGCCAAGGCAACAAAGGAGTGGCTCAAGAAGAAGCACATGAAGGACATGGAGTGGCCTAGCCAGTCTCCAGACCTTAATCCTATAGAAAATTTATGGAGGAGCTGAAACTTCGAGTTGCCAAGAGACAGCCAAGAAACCTTAAAGATTTAGAGAAGATCTGTAAAGAAGAGTGGACCAAAATCCCTCCTGAGATGTGTACAAACCTGATCACCACCTACAAGAAACGTCTGACCTCTGTGATCGCCAACAAGGGTTTCTCCACCAACTACTAAGTCATGTTTTGCTTGGGGATCAAATACTTATTTTACTCACTGAACTCCATTTATAACATTTGTATCGTGTGTTTTTTGGTTGATATTCTGTCTCTATCATATAAAATACACCTATGATAAAAATTATAGACCCTTCATTTCTTTGTAAGGGGGCAAAACTTACACAATCTGCAGGGGAGACGATCGGTATTTTTCTCTTTGTATGACGGTAGCTACAAAGCTAACTACATTGGAACAAGAAACCAGGGATAAAAACCCTCAGGGCTCGTCCACACCACCCACGCTGCATTACTCAACGCAGTCCTGCCGCAAGGACACAGCAAATGGTATTTATATCAGTTGACGCAACACGTGCGTCAGTGACAGAGGTACAACTTTACAGGTTTTTTTATGGAAGACTGCTGATCTCACTGGACATCCCTTGGCAGTTCTTATTGGTGGGATAAATCTAGATCAGCCATTTTCAACCTTTTAAGCCCAGAGGAACCATTAAAATAATTTGCAGGTTCTCCAGGAGCCCCAGCTAAAATGGATTATCTCTACAGCTCATGGGAGCGTCATCTAAATGTGATCAATATATTGAAGAACATTTTAACTAAAAGAACAAGTACTGTGGCATATCTAGCATACTTAATACCCGGGGAAGATGATTTTTTATTTTAATAAAAATTATTAAGTAATATTCCTGAAATAAATAATACCTGAAGAAAATAAAGGCACACAGTAAAAATGTTGGTGGCCTCTAACAATAATGGTGATGATAGAAGTGACCCCTTATATTGGTGATTACTGGAAAATTACCCCCTTGCATTAGGCAGGCCATACATCGTTCAGTACAATCAGCCTGCCCATCTGCTAAACAGATCCGCTGATCCAACCAAATTTCTATCCATCTATGGACAGCTATAGTCGTCAGTGGGGGTGGGAAATCAATCGACCATTGTGGGACACTATTCCTCCCACTGATTCCAATGATGGGGCACTATTCCTCCCACTGATACCAATGATGGGACACTATTCCTTCCACTGATACCAATGATGGGACACTATTCCTCCCACTGATTCCAATGATGGGGCACTATTCCTCCCACTGATTCTAATGATGGGACACTATTCCTCCCACTGACACCAATGATGGGACACTATTCCTCCCACTGATTTCAATGATGGGACACTATTCCTCCCACTGATACCAATGATGGGACACTATTCCTCTCACTGATACCAATGATGGGGCACTATTCCTCCCACTAATACCAATGATGGGACACTATTCCTCCCACTGACACCAATGATGGGACACTATTCCTCCCACTGATACCAATGATGGGGCACTATTCCTCCCACTGATACCAATGATGGGACACTATTCCACCCACTGATACCAATGATGGGACACTATTCCTCCCACTGATACCAATGATGGGGCACTATTCCTCCCACTGATTTCAATGATGGGACACTATTCCTCCTACTGATACCAATGATGGGACACTATTCCTTCCACTGACACCAATGATGGGACACTATTCCTCCCACTGATACCAATGATGGGACACTATTCCTCCCTAAACCTAGCACCTATCTAGGAGAGTGCTACATTTGTTTTCTGTTATATAAGGAAATACAATGTGGCATACCCATTTGGCAGGTACAATTTGGTATAAATAATCTGAAGAAGAAGATTTAAGGCCTAAGCCAGGTTTTTCTTTTTAAACTTCTTTTCCTCAGAGGTTTTCCTTACTGGTGACTCCTCCAGAGATATATTTTTGTTTTTTTAAATTTGTTGAGACTTTGAGGTCAACTTGTTGGGATGTACGTTCATTCTCACACACACACTGATTTCCACCTTTGCCAGTCTTCTCCTAACAGTCTGGAAATACCTGAGTATAGGGAAGCATGTAACCTTCTCTTCCACCCAGGATGCTGGGCCAAGGCCTTACCAGCCATTTATCAGGCCTGAACACCATCACATGTGGGACCACAATGCTGGGCCCTGGCCTCACCAGCCAATTATCCGGCCTGAACACCATCACATGTGGGACCACAATGCTGGGCCCTGGCCTCACCAGCCAATTATCCGGCCTGAACACCATCACATGTGGGGCCAGGATGCTGGGCCCTGGCCTCACCAGCCATTTATCAGGCCTTAACACCATCACACGTGGGACCAGGATGCTGGGCCCAAGCCTTACCAGCCAATTATTAGGCCTGAACACCATCACAGGTGGGATCAGGATGCTGGGCCCAGGCCTTACTAGACAATTATCAGACCTGAACACCATCACACATGGGACCAGGATGCTGGGCCTAGGCCTTACTAGACAATTATCAGGCCTGAACACCATCACACATGGGACCAGGATGCTGGGCCCAGGCCTTACTAGACAATTATCAGGCCTGAACACCATCACACATGGGACCAGGATGCTGGACCCAGGCCTTACTAGACAATTATCCGGCCTGAACACCATCACATGTGGGAGGGAAGCAGGTTGCTGCTAACCTTGCATAAGCTACAACAGTGTCTATTCCAAAGCTTACACAGGTATTAGGCCTGACACATTCAATGGAAGAAAGAAGTGGTGGGGGAGCTCGGCAGGAGGATGTTTTTTTCTTTGCCCTGAATATGCAAAGTAAGAGATTCTTTTAGGGCCCATTAACACTTTGCCATTCTTGTGTATTGCTTTAACAAGCATTGGAGTGGATCTACTAAAGACAAATCGACTGTGCAGTTTGAAAGTGCAGTTGCACTCTGCGAGGGCAGTTCCTCCGGAGCTTAGTAAATGAGGGGACGCTCCGCTGACTTCCTTCATCCAATCATGTGCAAGCGAAAATGCTGTATTCTTTTTTTAATTGCATGTGATTGGGTATTCTTTGCAAAGTGAAGCTTTACCTCGTTTTCTAAGCTCTGGAGCAAATGCGCTTGCAGAGTGCACACGGTCTATTTGCCATTTTCATGTGTTGCATTAAGGCACCTGATTCATTTTGAATGAAGAAATAAAAAGCAGTCAGTCAGACTTGTGCTCCTTGGTATACTGGTGGAATGATAATAAGATCTCGAGCATGCACTGGTCTTGCAGCCTTCCTTCAAGAACAGATAGGGATTCATTTTGAACAGCCTGTCCAGGCACCAGAACGGATGAAGAAATACATGAACCTTTAAACGCACACAATCAAAGATTGATGGTCTCGTCTTAAAGGCGCACCACCGACCTGTGATGTGGGCTGCAATCATTTTTCTCCCTTTGTGAGAAAGGAACCTTTGAAGCTATTGGGTGTCCTGTGATCCCTAATCATTGCCCACAGAATTACTTGGTTAGTCTGGTTGAAAAAAGACACAAGTCCATCCAGTTCAAACAATAGAAGCAAAAACCGGAGCTAGACTTACCGGTAACTCTGTTTCCATGAGTCCTCCGGGACAGTCCATGAGACACAGGCACCCCCCTCTCCAACAGGAACAGGAAGCACACCACCAAGCATACCCCAAAAGGAGGTCCCCCTGCCAAACTGGCCAGCCTCAAACAAGAACCGAAGGAAGAAACCTTAACAAAACATCATAAAACAAAGGTGGGAATCTGGCTGTCCTGGAAGACTCATGGAAACAGAGTTCCCGGTAAGTCTAACTCTGGTTTATCCAAATCGTCTTCCAGGACAGACACTTGTTTTAATTTTCTTCAAGCACAAGATTGACAAAGCGAAAATCCATTAATTGGTGGCCAGTGAATGGTTGGTGAGTGCATTGGGGCAGTTGCAGAACTATTGTCTCTAGACAGGTTAGTAGGGCCCATAATAACTCAGGGGATCCTTCTGTGTTTTCCAAAATTGATATCTCCGTAGGACAGGGAACTCTTTCCAACATGTAGCAAACAAACAGGAAACATTTATTTTTTTAGACACTATTTCCAGGCCCACCAGCCTTAAGACTGCAGCACTAAGACTCAGATCTGTGCAAAGATATTCAGAATAATTGTGATGAGTAAGACTTCTCTACTGAAACAGGCCCTTAACTAAATTGGCAGCAAGTAAATATAAGAAATGGCTGAATAACCTCCTGAGAACTCGCTGTGCAGGGTAGACATGCTGTGCAATGTAACCTCCCTACTGATAATTGAATACAGCTACAGAAAAATGTTAGCAAAATGGTTTTGTTACATGTTGACCGTCCGCCCACAAGTAACATTTTGTACCGGGGTCCAAAGGATCTTTGATGGTCTCTTTAGACATTTTTTTGCATGTTTCTTATGGCTACTTCATGCCATTTTGCAAAGCTTGCGTGGGATTTGATATTGGTCTTTCTTCTGTACCCTCCTTGTCCTAAACAGGGGCTATTATGTCAATTTAGTTTTTGACTGGGCTGTAGGCAGCTCAGACTGATTGTGTAGTTCTTCACCTGTTTTTTCCTCAAGTTTAAGTTGGCTTGTGATTTCTCATTGTTGCCAGTAGATGTCTAACTTATGAATATTTAGATTTTCTTCAACCATTCCAGTAGGAGTTTTAGGCCACTGGTGCATGCTGGGGGAGGATATAAACATTGGGGGCAGGTCATGAGCTCGCTCTCTCCCCCTGGGCCCAGTCCTAGGAAGGTGCTGCTAGATGGAGCTCATGAGCTGTCCCCAATGTTTATATCTGTCAGGAACCATGAAACAGACGGAGACAGAAAATGCAGTAAAAATCACACCTTCTAATAAAATGGTAAACATAGCCTGGGTTCGGTAACCCAATCAGGTAGTCAGAACAAGCCAGGAAATCAGGAAGCCAGAGATCAGCATAGTCAGAGGCAGCAGACAGGATCAGGAACCAGAAGAGACGTCAGCCAGGCAAGGCTTCAACAGGAACACAGCAGAAAGTCTCTAGATATGTTGACCAAGGCGAAGGCATAGAAGAAATGAACTAGGCAGTTTAAATAGCCAGAAGGGGCTGGCTGTGGGCTTGACTGATGAGCAGAAGATGATCAACAGGTGAGGAACGATGAGTACTGGCAATTAACCGACAGCTGAGCAGCCTGAGCACAGAAAAGGAAGGGCTGAGAGCCCAGCCCTGACAATATCTTCCCCCAGCATGCACCAGTGGCCTAAACCTCCTACTGGAATGATTGAAGAAAATATAAATATTCATAACTTAGTTTTGTTTGTGACATCTACTGGCAACAATGAGAAATCACAAGCCAACTTAAACATGAGGAATAAACAGGTAAAAAGCTGTGCTAAGGGTGGAGTCCCAGGGGAGACCCCTTGCTGGAGAGAGCCAGGAGGAAGGCTGGTCTCCCAGAAGGGTCCGGTGGCTCACTTGTAGCGCACCCTACATAGGAGCTGCTGGTAAATAGGGATCCCCCACCCTTCACAGGCTCCCAGAGTCTAAAAACGGTCCATTGCTTGTTTTTGTATTTTTTTTGAGGGGATAAAACTTGGATGGGGAATAGGGGTATTATGGGATGTCCACTTGACTTTGAAACTTCTTCAGGGACAACTTCTAGCATAAACAGTCCTATATACAGCTCCTTTCCTTCCTCCAGCACTTCACTTGCTTACAGAGTCACCAGTGGTGTCACTGTGTAGCACTGGCCCATTACAGGCAGGGACTCGCAGCCCCTATACTTGTAGGATATAGAGTGACACCACTAACACATTCACTGCACTTCCTCTTGTGATCACTGGTCCCAACACCACCTCTTCAGGCCCTGCCAGCCCTCCTGGCTACTTCACCACAGTCCTGCCACGAGTCCAGTCATGATTGACACTCTCAGTCCTCCAGACTGACATTCACTAGTCCCCCCAGACTGACTCTCAGGAGATCTCCCGGACATGCTGACTCTTTCTCCTGCTGTCCTCCCACTTGCCCCGTGCATCCAGGAAAGTATTCCTCTGTGTGTTGTAGAGGGTCCCTCCCGAGCCCCAGACCTGAGGTCACCTCCCCCCCAGACTAGGGGGCACCCTCAAGGGCCAATAACAGCCTCCTCAGCACTCCATCTCTATCTTCCACCCAACTGCCCCTGCTTGTATGACCCAGAGTATTTTAGAGGTGCCCACCACATGCCAGTCCATATGCTGGTGATTGGCTGGGACCCTCCTTAATACTCCAGGCAGCTCCTCCTAACCTCCCCCCATTCCTCTGGAAGATTCTCCAAGGTTCCAGCAAGTAGGGGGAGGTACCAGAGGTGCTGCCAGATGAGTCATTCAGCCTCCCTGAGTCACTCACCCTGACCCAGATTTAACTCAGCCTGGCGCTCAGCCTGGCTAAAACATACATACACTAAACACTAACTATTCACACCTAGCACTAGAGGGTGCTACACACTGAAATTTGGGGACATGTTTACATTGTTGCCGGGACAGCTTAAAGGTTCTGACACTGAAGCTAGTCATTGATCTGGAGAGTCTGTTTTAAATCTGCTATGGTATCTGGGACCCCTAACCCTCACCTCCTTAAGCATTTTGCAATAAAACTTTGAAAAGACAAAAGTGACTGGCGCCAAATATCCTTTCCCGATCCACCATTTTAGCTGTGGACTCACCCCTGCAACTGGAGGCGCTATTCTGTCTTTGGGGTGTAAGAGGGGTGCTACACTTCTGGATTAGCGTTCCTCTTCATATTCTTCCATAAAATCCACCTTTGTACATTTGCCTCGTGAATACTGTTTCCCATCTCTGCTGTACAGCTCTGCAGCCCTTTCATCGATATTGATGGCCTCCTGGCTGCCTCTCTGTTATGTTTTATTCTTTTCATTTTTTTGTTAAATAAAGGAATTATTACCGAATGTCAGCTGGTTCTTCTCTAGAACTTTATCCTGAACTTGTTTTTGTAGCACCTTGGTCTTCACGACGTGTTTCAGTAAGTTCAGAAAAGCTTTATGGATAAGCTCAATGGTAAGGAAAGGGTGAATACTTTCGATTTGACCACTTTTGTAGATGATAATGATATCAACACCAAAACATACTTTAAAAGTACAGATAAAAATAGGTATATCCCAGAAAATTGTTGCCACCTCCCTAGCCGGGTGAGATCCATCCCAAATGGGCAATTTATTAGGATGTAGCAAAACTGTGGCAATCTACCCAATTATTTTGAACAGGCCAGAATTCTTAAGGGTAGATTGTTGTTAAAGGGATGTGATGAAGTAACATTAGAGAAGGAAACCACCCTGGTGGGCGGCATTAATAATGAACAGCTACTATTACTGAAGAAAGAGACTGAAAAACAAACGTCTATGGATGATGCTTTTATGGCTTTTCTACACAAAGCTTTTTTTTCATTATATTCTGTGTTGCTTGTTGTAAGTGGAACCAAGAAGACCCCAAATATTTCTCTATGGTGGTTTCCTATGGTTTTGTAGGAAAGTAGTCCTGTTGGTGACACATCAGTACAATTATCTATATGTATATAAATATACAGTGCCTTGCAAAAGTATTCACCCCCCTTGGCTTTTTACCTATTTTGTTACATTACAGCCTTTAGTTCAATATTTGTTTAATCTGAATTCTATGTGATGGATCAGAACACAATATTCTAAGTTAGTGAAGTCAAATTTGAAAAATATAAACATAAAACTATTTTTCAGAAATAAAAAACTGATAATTGTCATGTGCGTATGTATTCACCCCCCTTTGTTAGGAAGCCCATAAAAAGCTCTGGTGCCACCAATTACCTTCAGAAGTCACATAATTGGTGAAATGATGTCCACCTGTGTGCAATCTAAGTGTCACATGACCTGTCATTACATAGACACACCTTTGTGAAAGGCCCCAGAGGCTGCAACACCTAAGCAAGAGGCACCACTAACCAAACACTGCCATGAAGACCAAGGAACTCTCCACACAAGGAAGGGAAAATGTTGTTGAGAAGTACAAGTCAGGGTTAGGTTATAAAAAGAATATCCAAATCTTTGATGATCACTAGGAGCTCCATCAAATCTATCATAACCAAATGTAAAGAACATGGCACAACAGCAAACCTGCCAAGAGACGGCCGCACACCAAAACTCACGGAGCGGGCAAGGAGGGCATTAATCAGAGAGGAGCACAGAGACCTAAGGTAACCCTGGAGGAGCTGCAGAGTTCCACAGCAGAGACTGGAGTATCTGTACATAGGAGCACAATAAGCCGTACGCTCCATAGAGTTGGGCTTTATGGCAGAGTGGCCAGAAGAAAGACATTACTTTCACCAAAAAACAAAATGGCGCGTTTTGAGTTTGTGAAAAGGCATGTGGGAGACTCCCAAAATGTATGGAGGAAGGTGCTCTGGTCTGATGAGACTAAAACTTAACTTTTTGGCCATCAAAGAAAACGCTATGTCTGGCGCAAACCCAACACATCACATCACCCAAAGAACACCATCCCCACTGTGAAACATGGTGGTGGAAGCATCATGCTGTGGGGATGTTTTTCAGCAGTCAGTTAGGGTAACAATTTTAGATGGTCCGAAAGTTGGAGGAAAGGATTAGAATAGCCCCGGCGTCTGGAATTCGGGGAAAGGATTCCAGATAAGCCCTGAAGTCCTGATTTTGGAGAAACTATTTTGGACAGCCCTTGAGCCTTGGAGTCCTGTTTTGGGCTATGGGAGAGCTTCAGCTAGACTGGTTGCTAGGCCACAGATTAGTCCTGAGATTTGGGTTTCCCCCAAGTACCAGAAGTAACAGAAAGGTCCTGACTTCAGGGAAACAATTTCAGAAAGCCCTGGAATCCTGACTCCGGGGAAACTATTTCAGATAGCGCTGGAGTCCTGACTTTGGGGGAAACAGTTTTGGATTGCTCTGCAGCCCTGGATCCGGGGAAACAATTTCAGATAGCTCTGGATTTCTGGCTCCGGAGAAACAATTTTGGATAGCCCTGGAGTCCTGACTTTGGGGGAAATCATTTCGGATTGCTCTGGAGTACTGACTCCGGGGAAACAATCTCGTCTAGCTCTGGATTCCTGGCTCTGGAGTAACAATTTCAGATAGCGTCTTGTCCTGCGACTTGGGACTGCAGTGACAAGTCGTTCCCCTTGATTTCCAATGATAACCATTCATATCTATGCCATGTACCATGTACTACTTTGGTCCTACTTTCATGCAAGTTGAGGTCCATAGACCTCATGTTTACACAGGCATTCCCTGAAATTGTGTTGAAATCACTGCAAAATTGCGTCAAACTCGCTATGGAATCGTGTGGTGTGAAAGGGGCCTTAAAGTGGTTGTAAACCCATTACAACCACTTTAACCTACAGGTAAGCCTAGATTAAGGCTTACCTGTAGGTGCAAGAAATATCTCCCAGACCTAAAAGGTTTAGGAGATATTTGCAGAAATAGCGGCACCGATGTCTACGGCGCACTGAGCGTGCCGTTTTCTAACGGCGATCGCGTCATTAGTGGCGGCACCAGCGCGCATGCGTGGGAGTGACGTCATCGCGGCCCCCGGCCAGTCACAGCGCTGGAGCCGCAATACCCGGAGGTCACTATATAGATAGATGGCGGCGTCGGAGGAGGCGAATGAGGGCCGATGCGGGGGCTTCAATCTCAGGGAAGTAATTCATAATGAGCTAGTATGCTATGTATACTAGCTCATTATGTCTTTGTCTTGCAGGGTGTATTTTTTTTTTTCAGAGGCTTTCCTTCCTCTTTAAGGCTGTGTAAGTGGCATTGATGATAATGTATGATGCTATATATGTTGTGATATTATGATGCACTTATTTCATGTGTTTTCTCAATTTTCTTTGCTACCGAGATATAAAAGGTCCTGATGAAGCTTATGGATGTGAAACCTGTTGACCTCCTGGACATTTCAGCAAAGATTATTGTGAATTGATAGTACATTTGGCCAATATTGCTTGATAGGGACTCAATCCCTTGTTTTATTATATCATTTTAAGCTTTATAATAAAATGTATTTCTTTTATATATCTATATGTCCGTCCTTTCCGGTACCACTGAAGTCCGACACGTTTTTTGAAGTGGAATTTATAAATAGAATGCATTAATATTGTGTTGGTGCTTTTTATCTCTGCCTGTTGTTCAGGTTGATGGGATTTCAGCGTTCTTCCTCCTGAGTAACATATACAAACCAAGACTGTATAGAGCCAACTCATTATTTTTTTTTATTTTTTTTTTTTACAGCAGCCACATAATGAGATTGTGCTCCTAGGAAACGCGTAGGGCGGGAACAGAGCAAGGCATTGCGAGCTATCAGTCCTGCCTGACAAATATAATAATAATTGAAGATATTTTTTTTTTTTGATAAAAAACAGGCATTTAGATACAATAGTCACATTTTATATACATTTAATTTCTCAGTATGTCCTGACAATCAGGAGAGACGGACGGGGAATATATTTCAGCTCTTTGGATCAGACATCAAACACGGAAGGACCAATTTGGAAGGCCTGTTAATTTTTAGTCTAGGAGAAGATACATGGGCACCATTTGCGCTGCAGCCTGGAGGGTAGGCAGCTAATGAACGTGACTTGCTGGAAGCCTCCGCTTCTTTCGTGTCGGCTTTTGATCAGTGAAATAATAGCTCATTTACTGCGCTGAAGCCTCGCCTGTCTTCTGCTGTGACAATCTGTTCTTTTTCCTCGCCGCTTCTTCTCTTCTGAGCTAACCAACTGTATCATGGGTCTAATATATCCTCCCGTCTCCGATATTGCTTGTGTATATTTCCTGGCGCTCAGCTCTGCTCCAACAAATGCAGTCATTTCTGTCGTAGGCGCACTTCTTCGCTCTTCGCGGCACGTAGGTTCAGCTTGGAAGGAAACCCTCCATGCTGTAAAGGGTCAGTCCACCCCAGAAGGACTGCTCAGTCTTCTGGTGGGTGCAGAGGCGTGCAATCCTCTGACAGATTTCTGGGTGCTGTGGAGGCGCGATCCCTACGCTCAGGACTGCACATTGGGGATCCCTGATGGGTTTTTATTTAATTTAAAGTCAATATAAACCCTGGCTGCATTCGTTGTAGTTTGCTAAAGCGCCGTGCATCATAAACAATTGCCGCATTTTTTCACCTTTATTCATCCTTTTTTGTATCCCAGTGCTGCTGATCTCCTGCAGCCTCTTTCAGACACTTTATGTCTACATGCACTTCCTCTGGTGGCTTTGGACTGGCTTCTTTGAGCACTTGATGGGCTTATGGATGGTGTCTGATGGGGTCAATGATGTCTGATGGGGTCAGTGGTGTCTGATGGGGTCAATGGTGTCCGATGGGGGTCAGTGGTGTCTGATGGGGGTCAGTGGTGTCTGATGGGGGTCAGTGGTGTCTGATGGGGTCAGTGGTATCTGATGGGGGTCAGTGGTGTCTGATGGGGTCAATGGTGTCCGATGGGGGTCAGTGGTGTCTGATGGGGGTCAGTGGTGTCTGATGGGGTCAGTGGTGTCTGATGGGGGTCAGTGGTATCTGATGGGGGTCAGTGGTATCTGATGGGGGTCAGTGGTGTCTGATGGGGTCAGTGGTGTCTGATGGGGTCAGTGGTGTCTGATGGGGTCAGTGGTGTCTGATGGGGGTCAGTGGTGTCTGATGGGGTCAGTGGTGTCTGATGGGGGTCAGTGGTGTCTGATGGGGTAAGTGGTGTCCGATGGGGGTCAGTGGTGTCCAATGGGGGGCAGTGGTGTCTGATGGGATCAATGGTGTCTGATGGGGGTCAGTGGCATCTGATGGGGGGTCAGTGGTGTCTGATGGGGGTCAGGGGTGTCTGATGGGGGTCAGTGGTGTCTGATGGGGGTCAGTGGCGTCTGATGGGGATCAGTGGTGTCTGATGGGGTCAGTGGTGTCTGATGGGGGTCAATGGTGTCTGATGGGGGTCAGTGGTGTCTGATGGGGGTCAATGGTGTCTGATGGGGGTCAGTGGCATCTGATGGGGGTCAGTGGTGTCTGATGGGGGTCAGTGGCATCTGATGGGGGTCAGTGGTGTCTGATGGGGGTCAGTGGTGTCTGATGGGGGTCAGTGGCATCTGATGGGGGTCAGTGGCGTCTGATGGGGATAAGTGGTGTCTGATGGGGGTCAGTGGTGTCCGATGAGGGTCAGTGGTGTCCGATGGGGATCAGTGGTGTCTGATGGGGGTCAGTGGTGTCCGATGGGGTCAGTGGCATCCGATAGGGGTCAGTGGCGTCTGATGGGGATCAGTGGTGTCTGATGGTGATCAGTGGTGTCCGATGGGGTCAGTGGCATCCGATAGGGGTCAGTGGCATCTGATGGGGATCAGTGGTGTCTGATGGGGGTCAGTGGCATCCGATAGGGGTCAGTGGCGTCTGATGGGGGTCAGTGGCGTCTGATGGGGTCAGTGGTGTCTGATGGGGGTCAGTGGTGTCTGATGGGGGTCAGTGGCATCTGATGGGGGTCAGTGGCGTCTGATGGGGTCAGTGGTGTCTGATGGGGGTCAGTGGTGTCTGATGGGGGTCAGTGGTGTCTGATGGGGGTCAGTGGCGTCTGATGGGGATCAGTGGTGTCTGATGGGGGTCAGTGGTGTCCGATGGGGTCAGTGGCATCCGATAGGGGTCAGTGGCGTCTGATGGGGATCAGTGGTGTCTGATGGTGATCAGTGGTGTCCGATGGGGTCAGTGGCATCCGATAGGGGTCAGTGGCATCTGATGGGGATCAGTGGTGTCTGATGGGGGTCAGTGGTGTCTGATGGGGGTCAGTGGTGTCTGATGGGGGTCAGTGGTGTCTGATGGGGGTCAGTAGTGTCTGATGGGGGTCAGTGGTATCTGATGGGGGTCAGTGGTGTCTGATGGGGGTCAGTGGTATCTGATGGGGGTCAGTGGGGTCTGATGGGGGTCAGTGGTATCTGATGGGGGTCAGTGGTGTCTGATGGGGGTCAGTGGGGTCTGATGGGGGTCAGTGGTGTCTGATGGGGGTCAGTGGTGTCTGATGGGGGTCAGTGGGGTCTGATGGGGGTCAGTGGTGTCTGATGGGGGTCAGTGGCGTCTGATGGGGGTCAGTGGTATCTGATGGGGTCAGTGGTGTCTGATGGGGGTCAGTGGTATCTGATGGGGGTCAGTGGTGTGTGATGGGGGTCAGTGGTATCTGATGGGGTCAGTGGTGTGTGATGGGGGTCAGTGGTATCTGATGGGGTCAGTGGTATCTGATGGGGTCAGTGGTATCTGATGGGGTCAGTGGTGTGTGATGGGGTCAGTGGTATCTGATGGGGTCAGTGGCGTCTGATGGGGTCAGTGGTGTCTGATGGGGGTCAGTGGTGTCTGATGGGGGTCAGTGGTGTCTGATGGGGTCAGTGGTGTCTGATGAGGTCAGTGGTATCTGATGGGGGTCAGTGGTATCTGATGGGGGTCAGTGGTGTCTGATGGGGGTCAGTGGTATCTGATGGGGGTCAGTGGTGTCTGATGGGGGTCAGTGGTATCTGATGGGGGTCAGTGGTGTCTGATGGGGATCAGTGGTGTCTGATGGGGGTCAGTGGTATCTGATGGGGGTCAGTGGTATCTGATGGGGATCAGTGGTGTCTGATGGGGGTCAGTGGTATCTGATGGGGGTCAGTGGCGTCTGATGGGGGTCAGTGGTATCTGATGGGGGTCAGTGGTGTCTGATGGGGATCAGTGGTATCTGATGGGGGTCAGTGGTATCTGATGGGGATCAGTGGTGTCTGATGGGGGTCAGTGGTATCTGATGGGGGTCAGTGGCGTCTGATGGGGGTCAGTGGTGTCTGATGGGGTCAGTGGTGTCTGATGGGGGTCAGTGGTGTCTGATGGGGGTCAGTGGTATCTGATGGGGGTCAGTGGCGTCTGATGGGGATCAGTGGTGTCTGATGGGGGTCAGTGGTATCTGATGGGGGTCAGTGGTATCTGATGGGGTCAGTGGTGTCTGATGGGGGTCAGTGGTGTCTGATGGGGGTCAGTGGCGTCTGATGGGGGTCAGTGGTGTCTGATGGGGGTCAGTGGCGTCTGATGGGGGTCAGTGGTGTCTGATGGGGGTCAGTGGTGTCTGATGGGGTCAGTGGTGTCTGATGGGGGTCAGTGGTGTCTGATGGGGGTCAGTGGCGTCTGATGGGGTCAGTGGTATCTGATGGGGGTCAGTGGTGTCTGATTGGGGTCAGTGGTGTCTGATGGGGGTCAGTGGTATCTGATGGGGGTCAGTGGTATCTGATGGGGTCAGTGGTATCTGATGGGGTCAGTGGTATCTGATGGGGGTCAGTGGTATCTGATGGGGGTCAGTGGTGTCTGATGGGGTCAGTGGTATCTGATGGGGGTCAGTGGTGTCTGATGGGGTCAGTGGTATCTGATGGGGGTCAGTGGTATCTGATGGGGGTCAGTGGTGTCTGATGGGGTCAGTGGTGTCTGATGGGGGTCAGTGGTGTCTGATAGGGGTCAGTGGTATCTGATGGGGGTCAGTGGTGTCTGATGGGGGTCAGTGGTATCTGATGGGGGTCAGTGGTATCTGATGGGGGTCAGTGGTATCTGATGGGGGTCAGCGGTATCTGATGGGGGTCAGTGGTATCTGATGGGGGTCAGCGGTATCTGATGGGGGTCAGTGGTGTCTGATGGGGGTCAGTGGCGTCTGATGGGGGTCAGTGGTATCTGATGGGGGTCAGTGGTGTCTGATGGGGGTCAGTGGTGTCTGATGGGGGTCAGTGGTGTCTGATGGGGGTCAGTAGTGTCTGATGGGGGTCAGTGGTATCTGATGGGGGTCAGTGGTGTCTGATGGGGGTCAGTGGTATCTGATGGGGGTCAGTGGTGTCTGATGGGGGTCAGTGGTGTCTGATGGGGGGTCAGTGGTGTCTGATGGGGGTCAGTGGTGTCTGAGGTCAGTGGTGTCTGATGGGGGTCAGTGGTATCTGATGGGGGTCAGTGGTATCTGATGGGGGTCAGTGGTGTCTGATGGGGGTCAGTGGTGTCTGATGGGGGTCAGTGGTGTCTGAGGTCAGTGGTGTCTGATGGGGGTCAGTGGTATCTGATGGGGTCAGTGGTGTCAGTGGTGTCTGATGGGGTCAGTGGGGTCTGATGGGGGTCAGTGGTGTCTGATGGGGGTCAGTGGTATCTGATGGGGGTCAGTGGTGTCTGATGGGGGTCAGTGGTATCTGATGGGGGTCAGTGGTGTCTGATGGGGGTCAGTGGTGTCTGATGGGGGTCAGTGGTATCTGATGGGGGTCAGTGGTATCTGATGGGGGTCAGTGGTGTCTGATGGGGGTCAGTGGTGTCTGATGGGGGTCAGTGGTATCTGATGGGGGTCAGTAGTATCTGATGGGGGTCAGTGGTGTCTGATGGGGGTCAGTGGTGTCTGATGGGGGTCAGTGGTGTCTGATGGGGGTCAGTGGTGTCCAATGGGGGTCAGTGGTGTCTGATGGGGGTCAGTAGTGTCTGATGGGGGTCAGTGGTATCTGATGGGGGTCAGTGGTGTCTGATGGGGGTCAGTGGTGTCTGATGGGGGTCAGTGGTGTCTGATGGGGATCAGTGGTGTCTGATGGGGGTCAGTGGTATCTGATGGGGGTCAGTGGTGTCTGATGGGGGTCAGTGGTGTCTGATGGGGGTCAGTGGTGTCTGATGGGGGTCAGTGGTATCTGATGGGGGTCAGTGGTGTCTGATGGGGATCAGTGGTGTCTGATGGGGGTCAGTGGTATCTGATGGGGGTCAGTGGTGTCTGATGGGGTCAGTGGTGTCTGATGGGGGTCAGTGGTGTCTGATGGGGGTCAGTGGTGTCTGATGGGGGTCAGTGGTGTCTGATGGGGGTCAGTGGTGTCTGATGGGGGTCAGTGGTGTCCGATGGGGGTCAGTGGTGTCCGATGGGGGTCAGTGGTGTCTGATGGGGGTCAGTGGTGTCTGATGGGGTCAGTGGTGTCTGATGGGGGTCAGTGGTGTCTGATGGGGGTCAGTAGTGTCTGATGGGGGTCAGTGGTGTCTGATGGGGGTCAGTGGTGTCTGATGGGGGTCAGTGGTGTCTGATGGGGGTCAGTGGTATCTGATGGGGTCAGTGGTGTCTGATGGGGTCAGTGGTATCTGATGGGGTCAGTGGTGTCTGATGGGGTCAGTGGTGTCTGATGGGGATCAGTGGTGTCTGATGGGGGTCAGTGGTGTCCGATGGGGTCAGTGGTGTCTGATGGGGGTCAGTGGTGTCCGATGGGGGTCAGTGGTGTCTGATGGGGGTCAGTGGTGTCTGATGGGGTCAGTGGTGTCTGATGGGGTCAGTGGTGTCCGATGGGGTCAGTGGTGTCTGATGGGGGTCAGTGGTGTCTGATGGGGGTCAGTGGTATCTGATGGGGGTCAGTGGTGTCTGATGGGGGTCAGTGGTGTCTGATGGGGGTCAGTGGTGTCTGATGGGGTCAGTGGTGTCTGATGGGGTCAGTGGTGTCCGATGGGGTCAGTGGTGTCTGATGGGGGTCAGTGGTGTCTGATGGGGGTCAGTGGGGTCTGATGGGGGTCAGTGGTGTCTGATGGGGGTCAGTGGTATCTGATGGGGGTCAGTGGTGTCTGATGGGGGTCAGTGGTGTCTGATGGGGGTCAGTGGTGTCTGATAGGGGTCAGTGGTGTCTGATGGGGGTCAGTGGTGTCTGATGGGGTCAGTGATGATAATATACTTTGTTGTCATTATATACATACAACAAAATGTATCAGATATCATTGATGTCAATTCAAAAGTTGTTTTCAAATCTGCAGTTTAATTACCATAATACCCGATCCTGACATAAGAGTTCCTGTACTTCCTGTTAGAGGGTGACAACGCTCTGTCCCCGCCCCCCGGTTGCTCTTCCGTGTTGTCATCCTGTCACATGTGCTTCTGGTGGAGATTACAGGTGACCAATCAAAGCAATGACAGGCAGCTGATTCTGGAGACAATGTATGTAGACAGGAAGTCTCTGAAAGAGGCCGCAGGGGATCTGCAGCACCGAGATGCAAAAAATGGTGAAAAAAAGAAAAGTTAAAAATGGATTCTATGACAAAAATAAACAAAAAACATGTCGATTGTTTATAATACATCTCACTGAGCAAACTAACTTTCATTGGTTGGATTTGACTTAAAGAACATGGATGGGGGGGGAGGGGGGAATTCCGGCTAGTGCCCCCGAGAAGTGCCCTTCTCCTCCGAGGCGATGGGGGGAGGGGGAGCAGAATCCGGCTAGTGCCCCGAGAAGTGCCCTTCTCCTCCGAGGCGATGGGGGGAGGGGGAGCGGAATCCGGCTAGTGCCCCGAGAAGTGCCCCTCTCCTCCGAGGCGATGGGGGGAGGGGGAGCGGAATCCGGCTAGTGCCCCGAGAAGTGCCCTTCTCCTCCGAGGCGATGGGGGGAGGGGGAGCGGAATCCGGCTAGTGCCCCGAGGCGCCCGCTGTACCATTCTGGAACACTGAAGGTTGTCAGATAACCCGCACACATTCCTTCCTCCAAACTACCATCAATGTTCTGTCCCCGGCACAGGAGGATCATTAATCACAGTTCAGTTCTCCTGACAGGTGAACTCCGAGAGATTGACAGGAGAGAGAGAACGGCGAGATGGCGAGACGAGCCACAGCGATCGCAGCGCCTACCCCCACCATCATCACCTAATTATAAGGAGACTTTATATATAGCATGCTTCCCTCTGCTGACCAGATTTATGGAGATGCTGATTTCATTTTCCAGCAGGACTTGACTCCTCCCACACTGCCAAAACTACCAATACCTGGTCACATGATCATGAGATCACTGGGCTTGATTGGCCAGCAAACTGGCCTGACCTAAACCCCATAGAGAATCTGTGGAGGAAGATGAGAGACACGAAACCCAACAATGGAGATGAGATGAAGACCGCTATCAGAGCAACCCGACCTTCCATAACACCTCAGAAGTGCCACAGACTGATCTCCTCCATGTCATAATTCATATAAAAAAGGAGCCCCGACCAAGTATTGAGTGTATCCTATACTGTACATGGACATACTATACTGTACTATACTGTACTATACTGTACTATACTGTACTATACTATACTATACTATACTATACTGTACATGGACAGACTATACTATACTATACTATACTATACTATACTGTACTATACTATACTATACTATACTGTACTATACTATACTATACTATACTATACTGTACTATACTATACTATACTGTACTATACTATACTATACTATACTATACTATACTATACTGTACTATACTATACTATACTATACTATACTGTACTATACTATACTATACTATACTATACTATACTGTACTATACTATACTATACTGTACATGGACAGACTATACTATACTATACTGTACTATACTATACTATACTATACTATACTATACTGTACTATACTATACTATACTATACTGTACTATACTGTACTATACTATACTATACTATACTGTACTATACTATACTATACTATACTATACTGTACTATACTATACTATACTATACTGTACATGGACAGACTATACTATACTATACTATACTGTACTATACTATACTATACTATACTGTACTATACTATACTATACTATACTGTACTATACTATACTATACTATACTATACTATACTATACTGTACTATACTATACTATACTATACTATACTATACTGTACTATACTATACTATACTATACTATACTATACTATACTGTACTATACTATACTATACTGTACTATACTATACTATACTATACAATACTATACTGTACTATACTATACTATACTATACTGTACTATACTGTACTATAATATACTGTACTATACTATACTATACTATACTATACTATACTATACTGTACTATACTATACTATACTATACTGTACATGGACAGACTATACTATACTATACTATACTGTACTATACTATACTATACTATACTGTACTATACTATACTATACTATACTGTACTATACTATACTATACTATACTATACTATACTATACTGTACTATACTATACTATACTATACTGTACATGGACAGACTATACTATACTATACTATACTGTACTATACTATACTATACTGTACATGGACATACTATACTATACTATACTGTACATGGACAGACTATACTATACTATACTATACTATACTATACTATACTATACTGTACATGGACAGACTATACTATACTATACTGTACATGGACATTCTATACTATACTATACTATACTGTACATGGACATACTATACTATACTATACTGTACATGGACAGACTATACTATACTATACTATACTATACTATACTATACTGTACATGGACAGACTATACTATACTATACTATACTGTACTATACTATACTATACTGTACTATACTATACTATACTATACTATACTGTACTATACTATACTATACTGTACATGGACAGACTATACTATACTATACTGTACATGGACAGACTATACTATACTGTACTATACTATACTGTACTATACTGTACTATACTATACTGTACTATACTATACTATACTATACTATACTATACTGTACTATACTATACTGTACTATACTATACTATACTATACTATACTATACTATACTATACTATACTGTACATGGACAGACTATACTATACTATACTGTACATGGACAGACTATACTATACTATACTATACTATACTGTACATGGATATACTATACTATACTATACTGTACATGGATATACTATACTATACTATACTATACTGTACATGGACATACTATACTATACTATACTATACTGTACATGGATATACTATACTATACTATACTATACTGTACATGGACATACTATACTATACTATACTATACTGTACTATACTATACTATACTGTACATGGACAGACTATACTATACTATACTGTACATGGACAGACTATACTATACTATACTATACTGTACATGGACAGACTATACTATACTATACTATACTGTACATGGACAGACTATACTATACTATACTATACTGTACATGGATATACTATACTATACTATACTATACTGTACATGGACATACTATACTATACTATACTGTACATGGACAGACTATACTATACTATACTATACTATACTGTACATGGACAGACTATACTATACTATACTGTACTATACTGTACTATACTGTACTATACTATACTATACTATACTATACTGTACATGGATATACTATACTATACTATACTATACTGTACATGGACATACTATACTATACTATACTATACTATACTATACTATACTATACTATACTGTACTATACTATACTATACTGTACATGGACAGACTATACTATACTATACTGTACATGGACAGACTATACTATACTATACTATACTATACTATACTATACTGTACATGGATATACTATACTATACTATACTATACTGTACATGGACATACTATACTATACTATACTGTACATGGACAGACTATACTATACTATACTGTACTATACTGTACATGGACAGACTATACTATACTATACTGTACATGGACATACTATACTATACTATACTGTACTATACTGTACATGGACAGACTATACTATACTATACTATACTATACTATACTATACTGTACATGGACAGACTATACTATACTATACTATACTGTACTATACTGTACATGGACAGACTATACTATACTATACATGGACATACTATACTATACTATACTGTACATGGACAGACTATACTATACTATACTATACTATACTATACTGTACTATACTATACTATACTATACTATACTGTACATGGATATACTATACTATACTATACTGTACATGGATATACTATACTATACTATACTGTACATGGACATACTATACTATACTATACTGTACATGGACATACTATACTATACTATACTGTACATGGACAGACTATACTATACTATACTATACTATACTGTACATGGACAGACTATACTATACTATACTGTACATGGACAGACTATACTATACTATACTATACTATACTATACTATACTGTACATGGACAGACTATACTATACTATACTGTACTATACTGTACTGTACATGGACAGACTATACTATACTATACTATACTATACTGTACATGGACAGACTATACTATACTGTACATGGACAGACTATACTATACTATACTATACTATAC
This sequence comes from Lithobates clamitans, assembly GCA_037952925.1. Taxonomy (NCBI): domain Eukaryota; kingdom Metazoa; phylum Chordata; class Amphibia; order Anura; family Ranidae; genus Lithobates; species Lithobates clamitans. The sequence goes on from JBBGZY010002163.1 coordinate 115,604, forward strand.
TGTACATGGACAGACTATACTATACTGTACATGGACAGACTATACTATACTATACTATACTATACTGTACATGGACAGACTATACTATACTGTACATGGACAGACTATACTATACTATACTGTACATGGACAGACTATACTATACTATACTATACTATACTATACTGTACATGGACAGACTATACTATACTATACTATACTGTACTATACTGTACATGGACAGACTATACTATACTATACTATACTATACTATACTGTACATGGACATACTATACTATACTATACTGTACATGGACAGACTATACTATACTATACTATACTATACTATACTATACTATACTGTACATGGACAGACTATACTATACTATACTGTACATGGACATTCTATACTATACTATACTATACTGTACATGGACATACTATACTATACTATACTGTACATGGACAGACTATACTATACTATACTATACTATACTATACTATACTGTACATGGACAGACTATACTATACTATACTATACTGTACTATACTGTACATGGACAGACTATACTATACTATACTATACTATACTGTACATGGACAGACTATACTATACTATACTATACTGTACTGTACATGGACATACTATACTATACTATACTGTACATGGACAGACTATACTATACTATACTATACTATACTATACTGTACTATACTATACTATACTATACTATACTATACTATACTATACTATACTATACTGTACATGGACAGACTATACTATACTATACTGTACATGGACATTCTATACTATACTATACTATACTGTACATGGACAGACTATACTATACTATACTATACTATACTATACTGTACATGGACAGACTATACTATACTATACTGTACATGGACATTCTATACTATACTATACTATACTGTACATGGACATACTATACTATACTATACTGTACATGGACAGACTATACTATACTATACTATACTATACTATACTATACTGTACATGGACAGACTATACTATACTATACTGTACATGGACAGACTATACTATACTATACTATACTATACTATACTATACTGTACATGGACAGACTATACTATACTATACTGTACATGGACAGACTATACTATACTATACTGTACTATACTGTACATGGACAGACTATACTATACTATACATGGACATACTATACTATACTATACTGTACATGGACAGACTATACTATACTATACTATACTATACTGTACATGGACAGACTATACTATACTATACTGTACATGGACAGACTATACTATACTATACTATACTGTACATGGACAGACTATACTATACTATACTATACTATACTGTACATGGACAGACTATACTATACTATACATGGACAGACTATACTATACTATACTATACTGTACATGGACAGACTATACTATACTATACTATACTGTACATGGACAGACTATACTATACTATACTATACTGTACATGGACAGACTATACTATACTATACTATACTATACTATACTGTACTATACTGTACTATACTATACTATACTATACTATACTGTACATGGACAGACTATACTATACTATACTATACTGTACTGTACATGGACAGACTATACTATACTATACTATACTGTACATGGACAGACTATACTATACTATACTATACTATACTGTACATGGACAGACTATACTATACTATACTGTACATGGACATACTATACTATACTATACTGTACTGTACTATACTATACTGTACATGGACAGACTATACTATACTATACTGTACATGGACAGACTATACTATACTGTACATGGACAGACTATACTATACTATACTATACTGTACATGGACATACTATAATATACTATACTGTACTGTACTATACTATACTGTACATGGACAGACTATACTATACTATACTGTACATGGACAGACTATACTATACTATACTGTACTATACTGTACATGGACATACTATACTATACTGTACATGGACAGACTATACTATACTATACTGTACTATACTGTACATGGACATACTATACTATACTGAACTATACTATACTATACTGTACATGGACAGACTATACTATACTATACTATACTATACTGTACTATACTATACTATACTGTACATGGACATACTATACTATACTATACTGTACATGGACATACTATACTATACTATACTATACTATACTATACTGTACTATACTATACTATACTATACTATACTATACTGTACATGGACAGACTATACTATACTATACTATACTGTACTATACTATACTATACTATACTGTACTATACTATACTATACTATACTATACTATACTATACTATACTGTACATGGACAGACTATACTATACTATACTATACTATACTATACTATACTGTACATGGACATACTATACTATACTATACTATACTATACTATACTGTACTATACTATACTATACTGTACATGGACATACTATACTATACTATACTATACTGTACTATACTATACTATACTATACTATACTGTACTATACTATACTATACTGTACTATACTATACTATACTATACTTTACTATACTATACTGTACTATACTATACTGTACATGGACAGACTATACTATACTATACTGTACTATACTATACTATACTATACTGTACATGGACAGACTATACTATACTATACTGTACATGGACAGACTATACTATACTATACTATACTATACTGTACTATACTGTACATGGACAGACTATACTATACTATACTGTACATGGACATACTATACTATACTATACTGTACATGGACAGACTATACTATACTATACTATACTATACTATACTGTACATGGACATACTATACTATACTATACTGTACATGGACAGACTATACTATACTATACTATACTGTACATGGACAGACTATACTATACTATACTATACTATACTATACTGTACATGGACAGACTATACTATACTATACTATACTGTACATGGACATACTATACTATACTGTACTATACTGTACATGGACATACTATACTATACTGTACATGGACATACTATACTATACTGTACTATACTATACTGTACATGGACAGACTATACTATACTATACTATACTATACTATACTATACTGTACATGGACATACTATACTATACTATACTGTACTGTACATGGACAGACTATACTATACTATACTATACTATACTATACTATACTATACTGTACTGTACTATACTGTACTATACTATACTATACTGTACATGGACAGACTATACTATACTATACTATACTATACTATACTGTACTGTACTATACTATACTATACTATACTATACTGTACTGTACTATACTATACTATACTGTACTATACTGTACATGGACATACTATACTATACTGTACATGGACAGACTATACTATACTGTACTATACTATACTATACTGTACATGGACAGACTATACTATACTGTACTATACTATACTATACTGTACATGGACAGACTATACTATACTATACTATACTGTACTGTACTATACTATACTATACTGTACTATACTGTACATGGACATACTATACTATACTGTACATGGACAGACTATACTATACTGTACTATACTATACTATACTGTACATGGACAGACTATACTATACTGTACTATACTATACTATACTGTACATGGACAGACTATACTATACTATACTATACTGTACATGGACAGACTATACTATACTATACTATACTATACTGTACATGGACATACTATACTATACTATACTATACTGTACATGGACAGACTATACTATACTATACTATACTATACTGTACATGGACATACTATACTATACTATACTATACTATACTGTACTATACTATACTGTACTATACTATACTATACTGTACATGGACAGACTATACTATACTATACTATACTGTACTATACTATACTGTACATGGACAGACTATACTATACTATACTGTACTATACTGTACATGGACATACTATACTATACTATACTATACTGTACTGTACATGGACAGACTATACTATACTATACTATACTGTACTGTACTATACTGTACTATACTATACTATACTGTACATGGACAGACTATACTATACTATACTGTACATGGACATACTATACTATACTATACTATACTGTACTATACTATACTATACTGTACATGGACAGACTATACTATACTATACTATACTATACTATACTGTACATGGACAGACTATACTATACTATACTATACTGTACTGTACATGGACAGACTATACTATACTATACTATACTATACTATACTGTACTGTACATGGACAGACTATACTATACTATACTATACTATACTATACTATACTATACTATACTATACTGTACATGGACAGACTATACTATCCTATGCTGTACATGGACAGACTATACTATACTATACTATACTATACTGTACATGGACAGACTATACTATACTATACTATACTATACTATACTGTACATGGACAGACTATACTATACTATACTATACTATACTGTACTGTACATGGACAGACTATACTATACTATACTATACTATACTATACTGTACTGTACATGGACAGACTATACTATACTATACTATACTATACTATACTATACTATACTATACTGTACATGGACAGACTATACTATACTATACTATACTATACTGTACATGGACAGACTATACTATACTATACTATACTCTACTGTACATGGACAGACTATACTATACTATACTATACTATACTGTACATGGACAGACTATACTATACTATACTATACTATACTATACTATACTATACTATACTGTACATGGACATACTATACTATACTATACTGTACATGGACAGACTATACTATACTGTACTATAGTATACTGTACATGGACATACTATACTATACTATACTATACTATACTATACTATACTATACTATACTATACTGTACATGGACATACTATACTATACTATACTATACTATACTATACTGTACTGTACATGGACAGACTATACTATACTATACTATACTATACTATACTATACTATACTATACTGTACATGGACAGACTATACTATACTATACTGTACTATACTGTACATGGACAGACTATACTATACTATACTATACTATACTGTACATGGACAGACTATACTATACTATACTATACTATACTATACTATACTATACTATACTGTACATGGACAGACTATACTATACTATACTATACTATATTATACTATACTGTACATGGACATACTATACTATACTATACTGTACATGGACATACTATACTATACTATACTATACTATACTGTACTGTACATGGACAGACTATACTATACTATACTATACTATACTATACTATACTATACTGTACATGGACAGACTATACTATCCTATGCTGTACATGGACATACTATACTATACTATACTATACTGTACTGTACATGGACAGACTATACTATACTATACTATACATGGACATACTATACTATACTATACTATACTATACTATACTATACTATACTATACTGTACTGTACATGGACAGACTATACTATACTGTACTATACTATACTATACTATACTATACTGTACTGTACTGTACTGTACTATACTATACTATACTGTACATGGACAGACTATACTATCCTATACTGTACATGGACATACTATACTATACTATACTATACTGTACTATACTGTACTGTACATGGACAGACTATACTATACTGTACTGTACTATACTATACTATACTATACTATACTATACTATACTGTACTATACTGTACTATACTATACTATACTATACTGTACTATACTATACTATACTATACTATACTATACTATACTATACTATACTGTACTATACTATACTATACTATACTGTACTATACTATACTATACTATACTGTACTATACTATACTATACTATACTATACTATACTATACTGTACTATACTATACTATACTATACTGTACATGGACAGACTATACTATACTATACTATACTGTACTATACTATACTATACTGTACTATACTATACTATACTATACTATACTGTACTATACTATACTATACTGTACATGGACAGACTATACTATACTATACTGTACATGGACAGACTATACTATACTGTACTATACTATACTGTACTATACTGTACTATACTATACTGTACTATACTATACTATACTATACTATACTATACTATACTATACTGTACTATACTATACTGTACTATACTATACTATACTATACTATACTATACTATACTGTACATGGACAGACTATACTATACTATACTGTACATGGACATACTATACTATACTATACTATACTGTACTATACTATACTGTACTATACTATACTATACTATACTATACTATACTATACTGTACATGGACAGACTATACTATACTATACTGTACATGGACAGACTATACTATACTATACTATACTATACTGTACATGGATATACTATACTATACTATACTGTACATGGATATACTATACTATACTATACTATACTGTACATGGACATACTATACTATACTATACTATACTATACTATACTGTACATGGACAGACTATACTATACTATACTATACATAGACAGACTATACTATACTATACTGTACATGGACAGACTATACTATACTATACTGTACATGGACAGACTATACTATACTATACTATACTATACTATACTATACTGTACATGGACAGACTATACTATACTATACTATACTGTACTGTACTATACTATACTATACTGTACTATACTGTACATGGACATACTATACTATACTGTACTATACTATACTATACTGTACATGGACATACTATACTATACTATACTGTACATGGACAGACTATACTATACTATACTATACTATACTGTACATGGACAGACTATACTATACTATACTATACTATACTATACTGTACATGGACAGACTATACTATACTATACTATACTATACTATACTGTACATGGACAGACTATACTATACTATACTGTACTATACTGTACTATACTGTACTATACTATACTATACTATACTATACTGTACATGGATATACTATACTATACTATACTATACTGTACATGGACATACTATACTATACTATACTATACTATACTATACTATACTATACTGTACTATACTATACTATACTGTACATGGACAGACTATACTATACTATACTGTACATGGACAGACTATACTATACTATACTATACTATACTATACTATACTGTACATGGATATACTATACTATACTATACTATACTGTACATGGACATACTATACTATACTATACTGTACATGGACAGACTATACTATACTATACTGTACTATACTGTACATGGACAGACTATACTATACTATACTATACTATACTATACTATACTGTACATGGACATACTATACTATACTATACTGTACTGTACATGGACAGACTATACTATACTATACTATACTGTACTGTACTATACTGTACTATACTATACTATACTGTACATGGACAGACTATACTATACTATACTGTACATGGACATACTATACTATACTATACTATACTATACTGTACTATACTATACTATACTGTACATGGACAGACTATACTATACTATACTATACTATACTATACTGTACATGGACAGACTATACTATACTATACTATACTATACTGTACTGTACATGGACAGACTATACTATACTATACTGTACATGGACAGACTATACTATACTGTACTATACTATACTATACTATACTATACTATACTATACTATACTGTACTGTACATGGACAGACTATACTATACTATACTATACTATACTATACTATACTATACTGTACATGGACAGACTATACTATCCTATGCTGTACATGGACAGACTATACTATACTATACTATACTATACTGTACATGGACAGACTATACTATACTATACTATACTATACTATACTGTACATGGACAGACTATACTATACTATACTATACTATACTGTACTGTACATGGACAGACTATACTATACTATACTATACTATACTATACTATACTGTACTGTACATGGACAGACTATACTATACTATACTATACTATACTATACTATACTATACTATACTGTACATGGACAGACTATACTATACTATACTATACTATACTGTACATGGACAGACTATACTATACTATACTATACTCTACTGTACATGGACAGACTATACTATACTATACTATACTATACTGTACATGGACAGACTATACTATACTATACTATACTATACTATACTGTACATGGACATACTATACTATACTATACTGTACATGGACATACTATACTATACTATACTATACTATACTATACTATACTATACTATACTGTACATGGACAGACTATACTATACTGTACTATAGTATACTGTACATGGACATACTATACTATACTATACTATACTATACTATACTGTACATGGACATACTATACTATACTATACTATACTATACTATACTATACTATACTGTACTGTACATGGACAGACTATACTATACTATACTATACTATACTATACTATACTATACTGTACATGGACAGACTATACTATACTATACTGTACTATACTGTACATGGACATACTATACTATACTATACTATACTATACTATACTATACTATACTGTACATGGACAGACTATACTATACTGTACTATAGTATACTGTACATGGACATACTATACTATACTATACTATACTATACTGTACATGGACATACTATACTATACTATACTATACTATACTGTACTGTACATGGACAGACTATACTATACTATACTATACTATACTATACTATACTATACTATACTGTACATGGACAGACTATACTATACTATACTATACTATACTGTACATGGACAGACTATACTATACTATACTATACTGTACATGGACAGACTATACTATACTATACTATACTATACTATATTATACTATACTGTACATGGACATACTATACTATACTATACTGTACATGGACATACTATACTATACTATACTATACTGTACTGTACATGGACAGACTATACTATACTATACTATACTATACTATACTGTACATGGACAGACTATACTATACTATACTATACTATACTGTACTGTACATGGACAGACTATACTATACTATACTATACTATACTATACTGTACTGTACATGGACAGACTATACTATACTATACTATACTATACTATACTATACTATACTATACTGTACATGGACAGACTATACTATACTATACTATACTATACTGTACATGGACAGACTATACTATACTATACTATACTCTACTGTACATGGACAGACTATACTATACTATACTATACTATACTGTACATGGACAGACTATACTATACTATACTATACTATACTATACTGTACATGGACATACTATACTATACTATACTGTACATGGACATACTATACTATACTATACTATACTATACTATACTATACTATACTGTACATGGACAGACTATACTATACTGTACTATAGTATACTGTACATGGACATACTATACTATACTATACTATACTATACTATACTGTACATGGACATACTATACTATACTATACTATACTATACTATACTATACTATACTGTACTGTACATGGACAGACTATACTATACTATACTATACTATACTATACTATACTATACTGTACATGGACAGACTATACTATACTATACTGTACTATACTGTACATGGACATACTATACTATACTATACTATACTATACTATACTATACTGTACATGGACAGACTATACTATACTGTACTATAGTATACTGTACATGGACATACTATACTATACTATACTATACTATACTGTACATGGACATACTATACTATACTATACTATACTATACTGTACTGTACATGGACAGACTATACTATACTATACTATACTATACTATACTATACTATACTGTACATGGACAGACTATACTATACTATACTATACTATACTGTACATGGACAGACTATACTATACTATACTATACTGTACATGGACAGACTATACTATACTATACTATACTATACTATATTATACTATACTGTACATGGACATACTATACTATACTATACTGTACATGGACATACTATACTATACTATACTATACTGTACTGTACATGGACAGACTATACTATACTATACTATACATGGACATACTATACTATACTATACTATACTATACTATACTATACTATACTGTACTGTACATGGACAGACTATACTATACTGTACTATACTATACTATACTATACTATACTGTACTGTACTGTACTGTACTATACTATACTATACTGTACATGGACAGACTATACTATCCTATACTGTACATGGACATACTATACTATACTATACTATACTGTACTATACTGTACTGTACATGGACAGACTATACTATACTATACTATACTGTACATGGACAGACTATACTATACTGTACTGTACTATACTATACTATACTATACTATACTATACTATACTATACTGTACTATACTATACTATACTGTACTATACTATACTATACTGTACATGGACATACTAAACTACCTAAACTACTTTACCTAAACTAAACTAAATAACAAATCGAAACAAAACAAATTTTTCTCGTTCTGCACATGTCTAATGTGACGTGCACACTCCATGCACTGCTGTAGCGAGGGGGGCTGAGAGTGGGTGGAGAGTGGGTGAAGAGTGGGCACAGGGCGGCACATGCATTAGCAGTGGTGGAAGGTGGCGCAGGTCCATATCCTTGCCCGGGGCTGTTCTGGCGGGGGGGGTACGCACCCCTTTGTAGGGACGTCTTCATTGCAGTTTTCCTAAAATAGTGTCTCAGATACTCTTTATAATGTATCTAAACTTAAGAACAAAACTGTTTAGGACTCGAAGCGAAGCGAAAGTGTCACCCCCCCTCCCCCATCCCAACCACGGCCATGTCTAATGTGCACACTCCACGCGCAGCCGGAGCTAGGGGGGCGGAGAGTGGGTGGAGAGTGGGTGGAGAGTGGGTGAAGAGTGGGCACAGGGCAGCGCATGCATTAGCAGTGACGGAAGGGGGCGCAGGTCCATATCCTTGCCCGGGGCTGTCCTGGCGGGGGGGGGTACGCACCCCTTTGTAGGAACATCTTCATTCCTAAAATAGTGTCTCAGATACTCTTTATAATGTATCTAAACTTAAGCACAAAACTGTTCGGGGCTCGAAGCGAATACCGTGTAAAAGTGTCACCCCCCCCCCTCCCCCATCCCAACCACGGCCACCATCTTTTCTTTTTTGCTGCCTTCTATGTGAGGTTCTTAAATGAAAGGATTGTAATGAAGGTGAAGGTTTTTGTCTGGGCTCTCGGCTGGTGTCTCGTCTCTATTTCACAGGCCATGACCTCTCTTCCTTGTTTGCTGAAGGAGAATTTCTAGAAGCTGAGGATATAAAATCAGAAAAAAATATAACCTTTCCTCGGGAGCCCGAAATGACACATTTATATAAATATATATCACAATATATATATATATAAAATTATGAGCCATGTGATTTCAGCCCCTTGGGGAAAGGTTGTTTTAATGGTTATAATTTGATATGCTTTTATATCCTTGTATTAAAGTCAATCATTTTATCCTGATGTTCGGCATTGTTCTACTAATTGATAGCGGTGACAGTGAGAATTGTTGCGTGATCCCCAGGCAGACGCCTGATGAGCACCTATTAAAGTGGAACTAAACGCGCTCAATCAACATTAATTCTTTTTAATCTTTAAGCTGCTAGCATTAGTAAATTCATAGGACGGGAGATTATATTTACTTGTTGTGACAGAACGCTTGGCGCCCCGCTTGGGTGCTTCCTGCCAAATGGTGCCACCTGCCCTCCAAACCTTTCCAGCAGACCCAGAGCTAATACCACCCCTGTTACCCCAAGCATCGTACACAGACAAGATGTTGAGGTAAAACCAAAGGAATGACTGTTTATTGAACCAAAATACAGATTTGTATACACTTCTAAAGTAGGTCAGTCACCACATGGACAATAAAACCAGATATTACCCAAAACATCACACAATGGTTGAATAACGAGGTAGAGTTGACACCAAGCTAATCCAATCATGTAGGAGCCTTCAAGAGTTAGCCAAAATTAGCCAACAGACAGAAACAATAGGTGACTCAATTAATAATGGAAATTCACACCCAGGAGGCACACGATGGGAGACGCCTACTTAACAATAAACACATAACAAACAGCGATCCCACCCCACCTCAGACTATCCGGCAACAGTCTACAAAAGTCTATGAGACAAACTCATACAATGTTCCATTAGTCTGAAAAGGTGGAATTAATTTATTTTCATAGATTTCTTGAGGGATATTGTTGATAAATATTTCTGTTCCAAGTGGAAAAGCCCCTCCAACCAAGTCTACAAGAGGGCCACCATATTCCCTCTGACCATTACCCTGTACAAGATTAATACTACACCCTTCAATCCACTCCAGAAGGAAACTTTATTGTCCTTATTCAGAGACGTAATCCAAGCCTCACTCTCAGCATTCATCACGTGGTTGTCCATCGTTGGAGAATGATCTGCTCTCTCCATGGGATCAGAGGCTGAACTGAGCTCTTTTCCATTCAGGCAGATTATATTTATTCTTTGTGATGGAACGCTTGGCACCCCGCTTGGGTGCTTCCTGCCAAATGGTGCCACCTGCCCTCCAAACCTTTCCAGCAGACCAAGAGCTAATACCACCCCTGTTACCCCAAGCATCGTACACAGACAAGATGTTGTGGAAAAACCAAAGGTATGACTGTTTATTGAACTGAAATACAGATTTTTATACACTTCAAATGTAGGTCAGTCACCACACAAACAATAAAACCAAATATTACCCAAAACATCACACAATGGTTGAATAACGAGGTAGAGTTGACACCAAGCTAATCCAATCATGTAGGAAACTTCCAGAGTTAGCCAAAATTAGCCAACAGACAGAAACAATAAGTAACTCAATTAATAATGGGAATTCACACCTAGGAGGCAAATGGGAGACGCCTACCTAACAATAAACACATAACAAACAGCGTTCCCACCCCACCTCAGACTATCCGGCACCAGTCTACAAAAGTCTATGAGACAAACTCATACAATGTTCCAGTAGTCTGAAAAGGTGGAATTATTTTTATTTTTTTTTATTTTTATATTGTTGATAAATATTTCTATCCCAAGTGGAGAAGTCTCTACAACCAAGTCTACAAGAGGTTGGCACCCCGCTTGGGTGCTTCCTGCCAAACAGTGCCTCCTGCCCTCCAAACCATTCCAGAAGACCAAGGGCTAATACCATGCATATTAATGGACAGGCGGAGGGCAGTCAAACCTGGTGGGTTCCAAAGCACATGCATTTTAATGGACAGGTGGAGGGCAGGTAAACCTGCATGTGCTTTCTCAGCTCTGCCTGCATGCCTGAGCTAAGGGCAGATGCATTCCAGGAAGTAAATGCTACATGAATCATCTGCCCCTACTGAAGATGGCCGTGGCTAGAAATGCTACAGGGGGGGAGGGCATTTTTCAAAGTGATTTTCTCAGCACAATAGAACATGGAGACACGGATGGAGGAATAGGGGAGTTGCTTTGAATATTAACCCCTTCTCCCCGTCGCAGACTTTGAGCGGTGATATCTGAATGGTGGGTGCAATTACAGACATCATTCTGATATCATTTTTTTCAGCTGGCGATTTCCTTCACCATAAGAAAAATCATAGCGGCTGTTCAGCCGCTTGATCGTACAGGCCTCCAGTGCTTCTATAGGCTCGCCCGTGAGATAGGCGAGCCGGAGAAGGAATCCGCCGGCGCCGGAAGTTTACCATAGGAAATCCTGTGGGCCAGATGGTCCCCCGGAAGTCTCTATGACCCCGCCTCGTTGTGAAGTCTCTATGACCCCGCCTCGTTGTGAAGTCTCTATGACCCCGCCTCGTTGTGAAGTCTCTATGACCTCGCCTCGTTGTGAAGTCTCTATGACCTTTTGGAGGCCACCCGCGATGTTATGATGTCACCCCTAGTCTCTGCATTTGAAGAAATGCAGTTGCCTCTGCTGGGAAGCCAAGGTCGCTTTTTAAATTTTTTTTTTATTTCAGGCTTCCCAGCCAGGACACGAGATTTGGGGTTTCATTGACGCCCAGGTCTCGCTGCAAAGAGGACCTGTCATGCCATATTCCTATTACAAGGGATGTTTACATTTCTTCTAATAGGAATAAAAGTGATACAAAAAAATGTTAAAAGAAAGTGTCAAAATAGAAAAATAAAAGTAAAATTAACAATAAAAATAATAAAAAATGTTTTTAAAGCACCCCCGTCCCCGTGCTAGCTCGCTCACAGAAACAAACGCATACGTAGGTCACGCCCACATATGTAAATGGTGTGAGGTATTGCCGCGATCGTTTGAGCAAGAGCAATAATTCTAGCACCAGACCTCCTCTGTAACTCTAAACTGGTAACCTGTCAAAATTTTTAAAGCGTCATCTATGGGTATTTTAAGGTACTGAAGTTTGGCGCCATTCCACAAGTCTGCGCAGTTTTAAAGCGTGACATGTTTGGTATCTATTTATTTGGTGTAACATCATCTTTCACATTATACAAAAAAATTGGGCTAACTTTAGTGTTTTGTTTTTTTTAATGCATGAAACTGTCCTTTTTAAAAAAAAAAAAAAAAAACGTTTTTACAAAAATTGCAATGACCACCATTTTATTCCCTAAGGTCTCTGCTAAAAAAAAAAAACATATATAATGTTTGGGGGTTCTGAGTCATTTTCTAGCAAAAAAAATTATGATTTTTACATGCAGGAGAGAAGTATCTGAATTGGCCTGGATGGCAATTGGTTAAATATGAAGTAAATAGTGTTTTAAGATTCAAACTGTGCTCAGATTCAGTTTAGTTCCATTTTAACTACTTGCCGACCACCTTATAGCCAAATGACGGCTACAGCGCGGTCATCTAGTTCTGGGAGGGCATCTATCACTGTCTTCCCAGAACCACACTGATAATTAGGGCAATGATCATCACTGCCCTAATTATCAGTGCAGCCTAATCAGTGCCCATCAGCACAGCCCCATCAGTGCCCATCAGCACAGCCCCATCAGTGCCCATCAGCACAGCCCCATCAGTGCCCATCAGCACAGCCCCATCAGTGCCCATGCGTGCAGCCTCATCATGACTGGGCAGGAAGGGGGTGAAAGTTCCGGTAGGCAAGTGGTTAATAAATGGTCTTTTTTCTGTCACTGGGTCCTGACAGCAGTTTGGATCTCCAGTCAAGCCGTCATCTCCCTCCCCTTCTAATGCCAGTGGTCGTGGTACAGAAGTTTGGTGCTCCAATCATGAATCTGAGCCGGAGGTTTTCTTTTAAGTTTTGTCTGTTGGGTTTTCAGCCCCAGTAAAGCAGTTTGCTATGATTTGATAATGTTGTGGGGTGTGTGTATTGTGAGGTTGTATAATCTCATGTAACACTGTATATTGTAACTTACCAGTTCTTAGCTGTGATAGTTGCATTAGTTTTCTTTTTTCCCCAAGTTATATTCACCTGGTGATCCTGCCAGTAGCATACTTCCTGTCCCAGGGTGACAACGCTCTCTCATCTTACTGTATCTATGGAGGAGAGTTGTCACCACAGGCTGCCAGGAGAGGCCCAGAAAGTGTGGTAGAAGTCTGCAGAATAGTAACCACATTGTAGGCACTTAGGAGATTGTTATTTATTATTATTATACAGAATTTATATGGCGCCAACAGTTTGCGCAGCGCTTTACAGTACAATTACAATACAATTCAATACAGGAGGAATCAGAGGGCCCTGATCCTGAGAGCTTACAATCTAGGAGGGAGGGTCAAGGGATACAAAAGGTAATAACTGTGGGGGATGGGCTGATGGAAAAAATAAAAGTACAGTTGTTAGGTGGAGGCAGGATAGGCTTCTCTGACAAGAAAAGTTTACAGGGATCATCTAAAAGTGTATAGTGTTGGAGATGGTCGGACGGATTGGGGTAGGGAGTTGCATAGGATGGGAGAGGCTCTGGAGAAGTCCTGGAGGCGAGCATGGGAGGAGACTAGTAGAAAGCAAAGCTGCTCCAGGTGAGAGCAATCCCACGCTTCAACCTCACAGCAAGCATGGGAGGAGGCAACAAGGGAACTAGTGAGCAGGAGGTTTTGGGGGGAACATAGAGAACAATTTGGTTGGTATTTAGAGACTAGGTTGTGGAGGGGTGGAGGACACTGAGTGGAGGACAGTTTAGGAATTGGCAGAGCGGAGTAGAGGACACTGAATGAAGGCCAGTAGAGGGATTGGCAGAGAGGGGTGGAGGACACTGATTGGAGGCCAGTGGAGGGATTGGCAAAGAGGGTGGAGGACACTGAATGGAGGCCAGTGGAAGGATTGGCAGAGAGGGGTGGAGGACACTGAATGGAGGCCAGTGGAGGGATTGGCAGGGAGGAGTGGAGGACACTGAATGGAGGCCAGTGGAGGGATTGGCAGAGATGGGTGGAGGACACTGAGTGGAGGCCAGTGGAGGGATTGGCAGGGAGGAGTGGAGGACACTAAATGGAGGCCAGTGGAGGGATTGGCAGAGAGGGGTGGAGGACACTGAATGGAGGCCAGTGGAGCGATTGGCAGAGAGGAGTGGAGGACACTGAATGGAGGCCTGAATTAGAAGCTTTGTGGTGTCATTGGTTAAGATGGCCTCTCTTGGAGATGTTGCGGAGGTTGAGGGGATGAGATTTGGAAAATAATTGGATGTGGGGCCAAAAAGAGAGTTCAGAGTCCAGGACTACACCTAGCACCCTGGCATGCGGGGATGGGTGGATGGTTGTTTCATTGATCTTAACAGAGAAGTCAAGGCAAGGGGCACAAGGGGCAGGAAATATTATGAGCTTGGTTCAGTCCCATGAGATAGTATCAGTGCAGAAGATATTGTATAAGGACCACTTGGTACAATTTTTGAAGTAAGGAACTCAGGCAGTTGTTTGGCCCCATCATCTCATTAACTTCCTAAACCATTCTGCACAATTTTGCATCATTCGTGGCTCTGTGAGACACCTTCTGGTGGAGCTTGGTCCGGAGTCCAATGACTTCAAAAGGAACTTCCAATTTGTGAAATATTCAGTCAAACCTCAATTGATCAATGTTGTCAGAAGATTGCACATCTATGGCTGTCACCCAGTCAGTAATGAATAAAAACATTTTCTGTGCTATGTAAATATTAAATCTTGTGATGGTTCCTATGCGAAAGAGTGAGCAAACATCAAAAACAAATATAAACACAATGTACAGAACGCTGCCCAAACAAATGTCAACAATAAAAATTGAAATAGTATAAGAATGTTTCTCTTGAAAAGAAAAAAAAACAAAACAATAAAAGTAGCACCAACTCTCGTCCACATCAACACAACTTTCAATTGGCTTCCACGTTGATATTGGATGGTGCACTCAACACCACTTATGATTTCTTCACCTGTATGAAAAGACATTTTCCAAAAGGGAACAACCTTAAAATGATAAGAGGTCAGCTGGGTTCTTGGCTCCAAATATCTTGAAACTGCATTGTACTCATGGGTAATGCTTCCAATATCATACAGGATGTGCCCCGGTGTACTGTGCGGGTAATATGTGCCTCGTCTATGGATAATACCTCTCGCACACTGTATTACAGAGAAGTAGATACTGTATGTGTTTTAGGAGTTCTGGGCTCTAAGGTTACCAAGATTCAATGATGCAAAGGGTAAAACCCACTGAGGTTGGTCATTATTAGGGATGGGCAAACGGTTTAACCCGAGCATAAGTTCGGGCCGAACTTCCACTGTTTGGAAGTTCGGTGAACAGCCGAACAAACGGGTCGTTCGACCGTTTGTTCGCCCCCCAATCAACCACAATGCATTGCGGTGCTGGACAGTGCATTGCAAGCCCTGATTGGCTGAAGCAGTGAACGCTTCAGCCAATCAGGGTACAGAGCACTGTCAGAGTCATGATTGGACACTGTCATCATGACTTTATCCAATCATGGCTTATTCCCGCCCCACAGTATAAAAGTATTCTTTCAATGGCAGCCATTTTCGGTGTGATTTTGGTGTGGAGAGAGATAGAACAAGGCTCTGTTCAGTGCTATTAGTTAGTTATTGTGCTATATTGTGCGATTTTGCTTCAGTTGTCAGTGTAGAATATTAATTTAGTGTCACTCTAGGGATAGTGTGAGTGTAGTGAGGAGGACCATCATTCAGCTTTGCATAGTGTGCAGCTAGATTAGGGACAGCTCAGATAGTGTCAGTGTAGTGACGGTTGAACACCGTCTATTTGATTGCGTTACTGCCAGTTTAACGTCATTTACTTCTGTGTACGTTACTGACAGTTTAACATCATTTACTTCTGTGTGCGTTACTGACAGTTTAACGCCATATCTTTTTTATGTATTACTGCCAGTTTAACACCATATAGTTCTGTGTGCGTTACTGCCAGTTTAACGCCATATAGTTTTTTGTGCATTACTGCCAGTTTAACGCCATATAGTTTTTTGTGCGTTACTCCCAGTTTAACGCCATATAGTTTCATGCGTTACTGCCAGTTTAACGCCATTTACATCTGTGTGCGTTACTGCCAGTTTAACACCATATAGTTCTGTGTGCGTTACTGCCAGTTAAACACCATATAGTTTTGTGCGTTACTGCCACTTTAATGCCATTTACTTCTGTGTGCGTTACTGCCAGTTTAACGCCATATCGTTTTTTGTGCGTTACTGCCAGATTAACGCCATATAGTTTTGTGCGTTGCTGCCAGTTTCATGCCATATAGTTTTGTGCGTTGCTGCCAGTTTAACGCAATATTGTTTTTTGTGCATTACTGCCAGTTTAACTCCATATAGTTTTGTGCGTTACTGCAAGTTTAACACCATTTACTTCTGTGTGCATTACTGCCAGTTTAACGCCATATAGTTTTGTGTGTGTTACTGCCAGTATAACGCCATATAATTCTGTGTGCGTTACTGCCAGGTAACGCCATATAGTTCTGTGTGCGTTACTGCCAGTTTAACACTATATAGTTCTGTGTGCGTTACTGCCAGTTTAATGCCATATAGTTTTGTGCGTTACTGCACGTTTAAAGCCATTTACTTCTGTGTGCGCTACTGCAAATTTAATGCCATTTACTTCTCTGACATCAAGAAAGATTAAAGAGCAGCCACCCTATTCCATCACATTCTGCACCAGGAATGGTGGTGTCCTATAATGGCTCAAACCTCCTGTCCGCCCTTAGACAAGGAAAGTTGACACATGTGCCATGCCTGGCACATGTCCTCAATTTAGTGGTGCAGCATTTCCTAAATACATGCTTGGGGTTGCAAGATGTGCAATTATTGCTGCAGCAGATTCTAGACATGGTACAGATCTGCCACTTTACAGGTAGACTAAGGGGACCCCCCAGGCGCTATATTGGAAGGAATTTTTCATTTTTAGGCTTTCACTTTAAGAATCCAAAAAATACTGCTCATTTAAAAATTAAGTTTTTAAAAAACTTTTTTTATTGATACATGCCCACCAAGGGCAGGACCCGGACCCCTATAACCATTGTATGCCCAATTACTTGCATATAAGCCTTCAAAATGGGCACTTTTGATTTTTGACGTTCGGGTCCCATTGACTTTAAAGGGGTTCGTTATTCGGGTCCGAACTTTCGCAGTGTTCGAAAGTTCTGGTGCGAACCGAACACAGGGGTCCGTTCGGCCCATCCCTAGTCATTATCAACATGGGGTATTGCGCCAGGTCCCCAGAAAAAGTATATAGAGTATATGAAAGGTGAGAGTACCGTAATAATTGAATACATCCAGTAGAAGGTTTATTAACCACTTAATGACTGAGCCTCTTTCTGAGATTTGTTGTTTACAAGTTAAAAACATTTTTTTTTGGCTAGAAAATTACTTAGAACCCCCAAACATTATACATTTTTTTCTAACACCCTAGAGAATAAAATGGTGGTTGTTGCAATACTTGCTGTCACACCGTATTTGCGCAGCGGTCTTACAAGCGCGCTTTTTTTGGAAAAAATATATTTTTGTGATTTAAAAAATAAGACAGCAGTAAAGTTAGCCCAATTTTTTTTATATTGTGAAAGATAATGTTACACCGAGTAAATTGATACCCAACATGTTACACTTCAAAATTGCGCCCACTTGTGGAATGGTGACAAACTTTTACCCTTAAAAATCTCCATAGGCGACGTTTAAAAAATTCTACAGATTACATGTTTTAAGTTACAGAGGAGGTCTAGGGATAGAATTATTGCTCTCGCTCTATGTGTGGTTTGAACACAGTTTTCATATGCAGGTACAACTCACATATGCGTTCACTTCTGCACGCGAGCTCGGCAGGACGAGTCGCGTTTAAATTTTTTTTCTTATTATTTATTTTACCTTTTATTTTTTATTTTTACACTGTTTTTTTAAAAACAAATTGTGTCACTTCAATTCCTATTACAAGGAATGTCAACATCCCTTGTAATAGAAAAAAAATCATGACAGGTCCTCTTAAATATGAGATCTGGGGGGTCAAAAAATGTCACATCTCATATTTACACTAAAATGCAATAAAAAAAAATCGCCCTTTAAGAGCATTATGACGTGGCTTCCGCCCTGCATTTTTATGGAGATGGGTGGGGGCCATCTTCACCTCATTCGTCTCCATGCCCAGCACGGGTGAAGATCCGATCATCTGGAGCAAGTCTGGAGTCCAGGGCACTGGAGCACGGCGGGAGGGGGGCCCCCTCTCCCACCGCCGATAAAAGTGATCTTGTGGTGAATCCGCTGCAGAGGCCACAATTATCGGAATGCGGACCGCCGTCCAAAGAAGAGGATACCAGGGTTATGTCAGTTAGCTGCTGCCATAACAACGATATCCCCTTTGGAACCTAGCTAGGGAAGCAGATTTTGATGTAGACAGGAAGATTTTGGAGTGGGAGAGGGGAGGGAAAAAATGTGAGGTACGGCCAAGGGAGTGGGGAGGGGGGGCGTCTCGGGATGGGTTTAAATGGAAATTTGGGTAATAAATATTGTTCGGGTTATATTTGTTTTGTATAAATGCAGAATAAAAGTGCCACCATGATGTGATGAAATGATGGGAAGAATTAGAATTTTAATAATTGAAAGATGACTCCCCGAAAAATATCTCGCTGATGTGGCAAAAGGCAAAAAAAAACAAAAAACAAAACACAACGATATCCCCCTTCAAAGTAAGGACGTATATCGGCGTGCGACGGTCCGGAAGTGGTTAAAAACTATACAAAAATGGGTATCCAACATGTTTGGGGGGCTCAAAACTCCTTCCTCAGGGCTAGGAAACAAGGCAACAAAAAAATCATACAAGTCGGGTATCTAGGAATGTAGTTCTAGATCAGCACAAAGTCATAAACGACCTGGAGGATGGGATAAACAGTTCAATCTCTGTATTTGTGGAAGATACTAAGCTAAGCAGGGCAATAACTTCTCCGCAGGATGTGGAAACCTTACAAGAAGATCTGAACAAATGAATGGGGGAGGGGCGACTACATGGCAAATGAGGTTCAATGTAGAAAAATGTAAAATAATGTATTTGGGTGGTAAAAATATGAATGCAATCTATAGACTGGGGGGGGGGACCTCTGGGGGGATCTAGGATGGAAAAGGACCTGGGGGTCCTAGATGGTGGAGACCAGCTATGAGTAAGCGCTCCTTAAGAGCGTGAAACGCGTCAGTTGATTGCCTGCACATTCTATCCATGATGTCTTGTACATGATTTGATCCTGATCTTACAATAAAGAAATTTCGTTGGATTATATTTTCCTGGTGTGCGGCTGTCCGGACTTTTTCCTCCACTCACAGCATAGATGATGGAGACCACTGTCCTAAATGATAAAAAGAAACATATATAAGTGCAGGAGACGCACGTGGAGAGAAAACATAAGACAAAATAAAAGCGAGTGCCAGTGTTGGGGCAATGGCCGGGCCTTAGTGACCTTCACCTCTATGGAGATAAAACAGGCAGTATAGATATAGAAGAAATGTCCGGCTTGTAGATAGGAATGAGCTGTAGATATCTGGAGATATTCAGGAGAAGAGTAATCACCACACAATCCAGCACTGCTCAGGACTCGATAGAATGTAACAAAACCAGAAGGAATATTATAATAACGTTTTATTAAAGCCATTAAGCCATAAAGCTGTGGAGTTGAAGGGAACGGCCTCTTCATCGGGACCAGATAAGCACCTGGAAGTGTGCATGGAACGTTTTTATGTTTTTAATGGTTTTTAATAAAACGGTATTACACCGTACGGTGCGTTGTTGCTTTGTTGCATTATACGGGTCACATCCGGTGTAATACCGGCGGCATTGTCCTCCGACAAGGTGAAATATTGGGCTGTACCGCATTGTACGCCGGGCCACGTCCTGCATCATATTGGACGCATTATCCACAAACACAAGACGGTTCCAAGATGTTTGGAGGAAGGAGCACAGAGGACCTTTTATAATTTTAAGGTCATTTGCTTTTGGAGAGTTTCTTTCCGAACGGGTGAAGGGATCACAAGTGGTTGTCGGGTGCAGCATACAAATTGGTTGAAATATCACCGAGGAAGAGAATTGAAATTGAAATTGTTTTTTCGATGTGCACAGGAACCGGTTTTGCTGTTAAAACACAAACTTTTGTTTAAGATTGTATATCTTCGATGTTTTATTGATCGAGAGACGCATTTGGAGGTCTATTCAAAAAATATTTATTAAAAAAACCCAGTATTTGCCACATATGTTTATTTCCTATGATCATCAGCTCCACCTAGCAGTTTACATAGCTCCATCAAGAAAATTATTGGCATTATGGCCACCAGGTGGAGCTGACGATCATAGAAAATAAATATACTAGGCAAAGTTCTGTGATTTTTTTGTGACGGGTGTGCGAATGTTTGAGACATTTGCAGTACATTCTTTATGTATAGACCCCATTGCTACAATTGTCTTTTATATTCTAGCTGTCCCCCTGTGACATGAGATTCGGGTGAAGGTTACAGGTTGGCATTTCAACACCCATTTCGTAAGCACAATCCACAGTTGTCATCATTAGGAATCCCACTGTCAGGACCAGGATGTGAACCCACAACCTCTGCTGCATCCAGCAGTAGCTGTACTTGCTGAGCCACCTGTAATGCTGGACGGCATCCTGCCTGATACCTTGGATAATCTTACCTTGTACACTGTTTCTGGTGAACCTTGAACTCCTTGCTCCTCCCATGACCTTCCTATTTGAGCCATGTCGTTTCTGGTGAACCTTGAACTCCTTGCTTCTTCCATGAACTTCCTATTTGAGCCATGTCATTTCTGATGAACCTTGAACTCCTTGCTCCTTCCATGAACTTCCTATTTGAGCCATGTCGTTTCTGGTGAACCTTGAACTCTTTGCTCCTCCCATGAACTTCTTATTTAAGCCATGCCATTTCTGGTGAACCTTGAACTCCTTGCTCCTCCCATGAACTTCCTATTTGAGCCATGTCGTTTCTGGTGAACCTTGAACTCTTTGCTCCTCCCATGAACTTCTTATTTAAGCCATGCCGTTTTTCCTGAACCTTGAACTCCTTGCTCCTCCCATGAACTTCCAAATTAAGCCATGCCATTTCTGGTGAACCTTGAACTTTTTGCTCCTCCCATGAACTTCCAATTTAAGCCATGCCATTTCTGGTGAACCTTGAACTTTTTGCTCCTCCCATGAACTTCCAATTTAAGCCATACCATTTCTGATGAACCTTGAACTTCTTGCTCCTCCCATGAACTTCTTATTTGAGCCATGCCATTTCTGGTGAACCTTGAACTCCTTCCATGAACTTTCTATTTAAGCCATGTCATTTCTGGTGAACCTTGAACTCCTTGTTCCTTCCATGAACTTCCTATTTAAGCCATGCCATTTCTGGTGAACCTTGAACTCCTTGTTCCTCCCATGAACTTCCTATTTAAGCCATGCCGTTTCTGGTGAACCTTGAACTCTTTGCTCCTCCCATGAACTTTCTATTTAAGCCATGCCATTTCTGGTGAACCTTGAACTCCTTGTTCCTTCCATGAACTTCCTATTTAAGCCATGCCATTTCTGGTGAACCTTGAACTCCTTGTTCCTCCCATGAACTTCCTATTTAAGCCATGCCGTTTCTGGTGAACCTTGAACTCCTTGTTCCTTCCATGAACTTCCTATTTAAGCCATGCCATTTCTGGTGAACCTTGAACTCCTTCCATGAACTTCCTATTTAAGCCATGCCATTTCTGGTGAACCTTGAACTCCTTGTTCCTCCCATGAATTTTCCTATTTAAGCCATGCCATTTCTGTTGAACCTTGAACTCCTTGCTCCTCCAATGAACTTCCTACTTAAGCCATGCCTATGCACTTCCTGTCTGATTATTGTGCTCTTTCCAGCTGATATTGTGCTCCTGCATACCTGCAGCTGTCCTTATTTTCTCTACCACTTGTTACCGACCTTTGGCTTGTTTACAAACTATGTTTTTGCCTGATCCCTACCTGCTATATCTGCTACTGGACCCCAGGTTTCTCACCTCCTGGTGGGACGATCCTGTGTTGACCGTGACCTGGTACTAACACCCCGCAAAACCCATCTCCACCATCAGGAGCTCTGGGGAACACCGGTTAGTGCTCACCTCAGATGGGTCCACGTCAGCCTCCAGGGTGATCTGCTTGTGTACTTATCCAGCTGGTTGGTGGGATAGGTACAACTGCTATAGCTACTGGTCTCCAAGCCTGACCCCTGACCGTAACACCCACCTTGAAAAGGCCATGGAGGCATCACGTGAGTCCACGTAGGCAGGAAGTTGCTGCAAAGTGGCTACAGGATCAGCAACACTGAGATGTAACAAGGATGAAAACAAGTATTTAAAAAAAAAAAACCATGGATATTGTTAATCATACGCAATCGTTCGGTAAACAAAACCCAGTCCAGTTGTGGATTATATCTACCTCAAGGTAAATCCCGTGATTAAAAAAAAAAAAAAAAAGGAAGGTTGCCATTGCTGACGTCTGAGAATGCGATTCATCAAATGCTTATTTTCCCCATAAGGTCCGTGGACTACGACTGTATAATGATATATATAGAATTACTCGATGTGCTCGGTGTATAAAGATGAAGAGCCGGGTGTTTGATGTATGGTGTTAATAAGCATTGGAAGAAGATGGATATGTACAGCATGCAGGGCTACGCAAAGGTTTTAATGAGGATGTCAAATACAATGTAACACTTGTTATAATCGTGATCTATATTTAATTGATGTTGTATTATGTTTGGATGCCTTTTAATCCCTTAAGAGAGAAATAAGCTTTTGATAAATCGTTTAAGGAGGGATTTTTTTTTTACATCAAATTTTAAAGCGGAACTTCTGCAGCAACATAAAAACAGAAAAAAAAAGACAAAAAAAATTACTAAGGACATTCAATTAAAACAAATTTTAAATACACAAAAAATACAAAGTGCACTAAATGACAATAAACAACCTATGAATAAAGAAAAAGATACAAAGAACACTAAATCAAATAAACAATCATAAATACGCATTAAAAAAACAAACAAACTGAAAAATACAAAGAAAAGTACATTTAAAAATTCTTAAATACACAAAAAATACAAAGTACACCAAATTAAATAAACAACCATAAGTATAGAAAAAAATTCAAACAACACTTAACTAAACAACCATAAATACTAATTAACCAGTTGCCGCCTGCCCACCGTCATATAACGCGACCCAGAATGGCCATTCTTGCGCTCCCGCAGGGGCGTGCAGTGCGGCGATCGCGGCGATCGCGGCCGCGGCGTGTTGCTAGGACACGGCGCAACCCTGATCTCTGTAAAGAGCCGCGTCGGTGGCTCTTTAACCATGTGATTGGCTGTGTCCAATCACAGCAGGTCACATGTAAACCCGGAGATGACGGTAATGTGTGTCGAGGAGAGCCAATCAGTGGCATCTCCACGCAGGGGGACATCTAGGCATGTAATCAGGGCACTGATCATCAGTGCCCTGATTATAATATAATGCCAACAGTGTCACCAATCACTGCCCACCAGTGCCAGCAATCAGTGCCCACCACTGCCCACAAGTGCCACCAATCAGAGCCTATTAACGATGCCAGTCAGTGCTGGCTATCAGTGCCGCCTATCAGTGCTGTCCATCAATGCCCATCAGTGCCCATCAGTACCCATCAGTACCGCCTATCCCTGCCACCTATCAGTGCCCACCAGTGCCGACTAACAGTGCCCATCAGTGCCGCCTATCACTGCTCATCAGTGCCACATATCAGTGCCACCTATCAGTGCCCATAAGTGCGGCATATTAGTGCCTTCTCATCAGTGCCACCTAATCAGTGCCCATAAGTGCCACCTCATCAATGCCCACCAGTTCAGCCTATCAGTGCCGCCTCATCAGCGCACATCAGTGAAGGAGAAAAATTACTTAGTTACAAAATTTACTGACAGAAACTAAGTAAAAAAAAATTTTTTTTTCAACATTTTTGGTCTTTTTTTTTTTTTTTTTTTTTTTTAGTAAAAAATAAAAAACCCAGCAGTGGTTAAATACCACCAAAAGAAAGCAGCGTGAGGAAAATTATAAAAATGTCTTCTGGGTACAGTGTAGCATTGTAGAATTGTCATTCAGAGTGTGACAGCGCTGAAAGCTGAAAAATGGCCTGGGCAGGAAGGGGGTAAAAGTGCTCGGTAGGCAAGTGGTTAAAACAACAGAAAACATACAAAGAACAGTAAACTAGATAAACAACCATAAATATAAAAAAAAAATCAAACAACATTAAAAATAAACAACCATAAATACACGAATAACAAAAAATATTAACTACAGTAAATGAAAACAGTTATTTGGGGATATTTGTATTGCTTGTTTCTGCCATTACTATTTAATGACTGGTTAATAAAGAAAGATAACGCCACAATGATGTGAATTCGTTAAGGGATGAGATTGAACTGTAAATTTGAAACTATATCTCCCATATAAACTCTTTGCTGAAGTGGCAAAAAAAAAATTACAGTAAATTAAAAAAAAAAAACTTAAATGCACAAAAAAAAAAAAAACATAACAAAAAAAAACAAACACTACATTAAAACAACCACAAATATAGAAAACACTCAATGAACACTAAAAATAAGCAACCATAAATACACAAAAGACAGAAAAAATACTATGTACAGTAAATAAAATAAAAAAAACACACAAAAAATACAAAGAACAGTAATTGAAATAAACAACCATAAATACACTAAAATAAACAACAAAGTGTAGCTTACTGGGGGGGGGCAATCTTGTGGGCTCGTTACCAAGCTACACTATGTACATCTATTGACACACACAGTGCAGCTTGGTCCTGCCCCCTGCTCCCTTATCGTTGAATTTGATTGACGGCAGTAGGAGCCAATGTCTGCCGCTGCCCTCACTGAGTCCATTGAGGAAAGACAGAGAGCAGTGCCTTGATCTGACTCAGGTAAGTATGTGGGGGGGTGGCTGGATTGCATCGAAATTATTTTTTTTTTTTCTTACCCTTATTGCATAGAACGCATTAAGGTAAAAAACCTTTAGCCTTACAACCATTAAAATAAATAATCCTAAATACACAAAAGGACAGAAACAAAAGAAAATGATAAAAAAATAAATAAATAAACATAAAAACTAAAAAAAAAAAAAAAAAAAATACAAAACACTAAATAGAATCAACAAGCAAAAATACACACAAAAAAAACAAACAAAAAAAACCAGAAACAAATAACAACAAAAAACATCCACAAATAATCAAAAAACAGTAAAAACTGCAAAGGACACCACATTAAATAAACAAACATAAATACATAAAAAATTCAAATAACACTAAATTAAATCAACAAGCAAAAATACACACAAAAAAACAAACAAACAAAAAAAAACAGAAACAAATAACAACCACAAATAATCAAAAAATAGTAAAAATGCAAAGGACACCAAATGAAATAAATACACAAAAAATTCAAATAACACTAAATTAAAGATAAAAAAAAAAATTGACATTTTCCCTAAGCAGTCCAAAAATCATTACGGTTATTTTCACTGCAAAAATCATTTTCCCCCGACCCCTCCTCCCATGTCTAGACGGAACATCTCCCCGATGGGACAGAAAACAAACAGTGGATTCTAAGCTAATCGAAAGAGTTTTTTGCTATAAATACACTTTAAACGTTGGATTTGTGTTTTGCCTGCGGCCTGTTTTTTTCTCTTTACAGCACGGCTGCAAACATCCAGCCTTGTGGAAGGGAAATCTCATTATTCTCGGAGAGGCGGGTAGGTAGCCGTGCGGCAAACGCTTGAATAGAGATAACTGAGAAAACAAAAAGCCACGAGCTGAAAAGTTATAGCTTGATGTGCATCAAGGGAGGAAGAAAGACCACCCGGCCAGTGAGGGGGAGCGCCGTCTATGCCGCCGCGCTCACGTACCTGCCTTCTATTCATTCACCGGCGGCGCCGATATAAAAGGGCCCATTCAGCGCTGGCGAGCGGCTCGCATAAACTAAATTTAGCCGGTACTTGTAACCTTTTTTTTTTTTTTTTCCTCTCTCTCTCGGAAAGAGTCGGAACGCTCGATGTGCGATGGAGAGGCACACAGAACTTTTCTTAGAAGAAGGGTATAATTTTCTTTTAATTATCCTTCAGGGAAATGAAGCGATGGTGGGAAGTGGCTGCGGCGGGTGTCAGACTGCGGAGGCACGCCGCTAATCGGCTACAACCAGATCTTGTTTTATAACTTCGCATGAATCATTCGAGGGATTCGCCTTCTCTTACTACAGGAAACGATCGCAATCCAAAATGTTTCACTTCTTCATCGCCTGAACCTGGGAGGTGAGAGTCGATCCGCCAGTGCGATCGACTGACAACTGTCTAAGCAGGGAAGTCCCCTCTAGAAGGAGACAAAAGTTTGTTTTCCCTTAAAAGGCTTTTTGAAATGTTTAACCCCTTCCCCTCCTAAGGGTAAAACAAATCGCAATGCCTGAGCATCATTCTGAAACTGCCATGCAGGTATTATCCTGTGTCTATGGGCCAAATCACTGTGTACCTACCTCAGGTGGTCCGCAATGTGTAGATCTGTCTGGCCAAGTGTTGTATTATTTTTATTTTTTGTGTTTTTTTTGTTGTGGCACACCGGTAATTCTATTGTAACCTGTGGCCGATTTCCGCAATCTGCGGCTGGCGTTGTTGCTGACATGTTTACATTATAAAATTTCATAAAAAATACTTTACAAAAAAAAAAAAACCTGTCATCATCACTACTACTTTGTGCATGCAGGTGGATTATACCGCGTTTTTTTTAGGACAAATTAGTGGTAAATGGTAATAGATATCTCCTGATTTTTTAATTTTTTTTTTTGTTTTTTATTATCAAAGCAAAACTGGCAAAATAGTACAAAAAAAAAATAGTAAAAAAAAAAAACATTTTATTTTATGTTTAGCAGTGTATTTCTTGTTACTACATAACCTACCACCAACCCAAAATAAATTCTCCTTCTCCTGACGGTCGCAGAGATACCTCATATGTGTATGTTAGTTGTTATCTGTACCTATAGTACAGCCCAGAAACAATAGTGCGCATTTTGCTTTTTTTTTTTTTTTGTCCTACATAAAACACACTAATACTAATTTTAAAAAAAATCTTGCCAAAAATATACTGACCCCGACTTTAACCTCTTTGACCCTTGCTTGACCCAAACATAAACCCTGGCGCTGACCTAGATCAAACCTTGACCCAGGTATTTTTTCTTTATTTTTTATGATTACTTTTATTAGCAAAGAGAAGCTGGCCCAAAATAGTAAAAAAAAAATGTTTTAAAAAATGTAGCTGTATATATCTTACTACTACCATAACCTACCACCAAAGAGCAGCCCAAAATAAATTCTCCTCCTCCTGATGATCGCAGCGATATCACTTATGTGTATGTTAGTTGTTTTCTGTACCTATAGTACAGCCCAGAAATAGTGCGCATTTTGTTTTGTTTTTTATCCTACCTAAAACTCACTAACACCTGGGTCTTACTGGTTTCCACCAGACTTCTCCGGACAGTAGATGGGGGTACCTGGGTCTTACTGGTTTCCACCAGACTTCTCCGGACAGTAGATGGGGGTACCTGGGTCACACTGGTTTCCACCAGACTTCTCCGGACAGTAGATGGGGGTACCTGGGTCACACTGGTTTCCACCAGACTTCTCCGGACAGTAGATGGGGGTACCTGGGTCACACTGGTTTCCACCAGACTTCTCCGGACAGTAGATGGGGGTACCTGGGTCACACTGGTTTCCACCAGACTTCTCCGGACAGTAGATGGGGGTACCTGGGTCACACTGGTTTCCCCCAGACTTCTCCGGATAGTAGATGGGGGTACCTGGGTCCCACTGGTTTCCTCCAGGCCTCTCTGGACAGTAGATGGGGGTACCTGGTCCCACTGGTTTCCACCAGACTTCTCCGGACAGTAGATGGGTGTACCTGGGTCCCACTGGTTTCCACCAGACTTCCCCGGACAGTAGATGGGGGTACCTGGGTCACACTGGTTTCCCCCAGACTTCTCCGGACAGTAGATGGGGGTACCTGGGTCCCACTGGTTTCCTCCAGGCCTCTCTGGACAGTAGATGGGGGTACCTGGGTCCCACTGGTTTCCACCAGACTTCTCCGGACAGTAGATGGGTGTACCTGGGTCCCACTGGTTTCCACCAGACTTCTCCGGACAGTAGATGGGGGTACCTGGGTCACACTGGTTTCCACCAGACTTCTCTAGACAGTGGATGGGGGTACCTGGGTCCTACTGGTTTCCACCAGACTTCTTTGGACAATGGATGGGGTTACCTGGGTCCCCCTGGTTTCCACCAGACTTCTCTGGACAGTAGATGGGAGTACCTGGATCCTATTGGTGACCACCAGACTTCTTTGGACATTAGATGGGGGTACCTGGGTCCTACTGGTTTCCACCAGACTTCTCCAGACAGTAGATGGGGGTACCTGGGTCCTACTGGTTTCCACCAGACTTCTTTGGACAATGGATGGGGTTACCTGGGTCCAGTTCTGTGCTGATGACACTGCTGGACAACTTCCAATGTGCAAGGGAAGGAAGCACGATGTGTCTTTCATCTGCTGCATTAAGAGTCCGACCACTGCGTCTACTCAATGTTACGCATTTCTTTGTGCGTCTTCAAAAGAGCTTGAACAGCACATCTTGAACCCCCAGTCTGCTGTGAAATCTTTTCCTGGGAGAGACCTTTCTGATGCAGTATAACTCCCTTGTGTTTTGTTGCTGAGCTCAGTCTTGCCATGGTGTATGACCTGTG
Organism: Lithobates clamitans; assembly: GCA_037952925.1. Classification (NCBI taxonomy): domain Eukaryota; kingdom Metazoa; phylum Chordata; class Amphibia; order Anura; family Ranidae; genus Lithobates; species Lithobates clamitans. The sequence continues at coordinate 147,070 of JBBGZY010002163.1, forward strand.
ACATGAAACTGTCTTCCACAACCTCACCCTAGTAGGAGAGTTTGGCTGTTCCTCACCCAGTTTTAAGCCTGCTACACAGCTGTTTCAGTTTCAGTTAATAACTGTGTTTCAACCTACATATGAAACTGATGATCATTAGCACCTGTTTGGTATATTGTTTACATGAGATACTTACAATATGTTTTACTTTTTTACATTTTTTTTGCACATTGGCCCTAAATAAGAGGGAGGCTTGCCCACCAAAACACGTTGGATGTACTTGATGTTCTTACCCATTACATTTTTGAAAAAAATAATTTCAAATGACCTTTAACTTTGTACCAGGCGCTCCTCCGTGTACATCACCTCCCGCTCAGGTAAGAACTGAACATTTTTGGATTTCCCATCATTTTCTGTACCAAGACAAAAGAGAGGGTGCTCCTTGGTACATATTCATGAATTTACCATCTGTTGTTACGATCAGAAGTTAGCAGCCTAGGACCAGAAGAAGTGTCAGGAATGCCATGCTAGTGGTCATACTACTGAGTGTAAATGTACAGATACTTAGGGGTATACACAGATCAGCCATAACTTTATGACCACCCACCTAATATTGTGCAGGTCCCCATTTTTGCCACCAAAACAGCCCTGGCCCATCAAGCCATGGACTCCTCTAGACCTCTGAAGGTACGCTGTGGTATCTGGCACCAAGCCATCGGTAGTAAGTCCTGTAAGTTGGGAGGTGGGGGCTCCATGGATCTAACTTTCTAGAACATCCCACAGATCCTTGATGGATTGAGGTCTGGAGAATTTCAATCTGGAAGACAATGTTATACCTCAAACTTGTTGTTGTGTTCCCCAAACCATTCTTAAACCATTTTCGCAGTGTGGCAGGGCGCATTATCCTGCTGAAAGAGGCCACTGCCATCAGGGAATACCATTTGGTCACCAACATTGTTCAGTTAGGTAGTACGTGTCAAAGTAACATCCACATGAATGGCAGGAGCCAAGGATCCTCAGCAAAACATTGCCCAAAGCATCTCACTGCCTCCACCAGCTTGCTTTCTTCCCATACAGAATCCTGGTGCCATCTCTTTCCCAGGTAAGTGACACACCCGACCGTTCAAGGAAATGTCATTCCTCAGACCAGGCCACCTTCTTCCATTGCTCTGTGCTCCAGTTCTGAGGCTCACGTGCCTATTGTAGGCACTTTTAGCTGTGGACACGGGTCAGCATGGACATTCTGACCGCTCTGCATCTACACAACCCCACACACAACAAACTGCGCTGTCAACTTTTTCTACTTTTAATACATAAACTTCAGAGACAACATGTAACCCATATGCAAAGAACTTGGAGGGCCCCTAGAAGCACTACCCCCCCCCCCCCTCCCTCCTTGCAGTCCACAGCACAAAATAGGTTCTGGCATTCAAACAAGCTCATCCAGGCTAGCAGAAGCCAATCAGAAGACAGAAGGTGGCAACTCTCTTAGGGTGTAGTAAGAAGGAGCTGAGGCTGAATCCGTATCTTCGCCTGTCTGTATAGTGGCTGGGTTATTGTGTATGGAGTTTCCACATTCTGTCTTCTGATTTGTTTTTGGGACAACATGTTTATTTGCTGTCCAATAATATACCCCACCGACTTTCAGATGCCACTGTACTGAGATGATCCATGTTATTTGCTGAGTCTGTCAGTGGTCACAAAGTTATAACTGATCAGTGCAGAAGCCTGAATGTACGATTTGTGCACACATACGTGCACGTGCAGGCATGTCCGATGCCACTAAGGGGGCTATTCAAAGCTGAACTCTGAACAAGATCATTGCTGAATGCGCTTCAGTCTTGCTCCTACGTTCCTACGTATGCTGACATTGTTATTGACCCCGCTTCCTCCTGACCTGGTTTGGGTGACCCTTGTCAGCTTATGTGTGCTGGTTATCTCCGCTCCTGACCTCGGCCTGGACCTCTGCCTGGACCTCTGCCCGAGATTCTACCCATTAACTTTGTACCTTGCAGTCCGCACGTCGCTGACCTTTTCTTATTTCTAAGCAAGCAGATATCACGCCGGCAGATCTGAGATAAGCAGCTGGTAATAAACAAAGTGGATTACAAATAGATATATACAATTTTTTGCAAAAAACTCAGAAATAAGTGCAATAAATCAACACCCATGTGACAAAATCATATAAAACAAAGGAGAAAATGTTAAGAATGATAAAACTCCCAAATTCAAAGTCAAAATAGTAAGGAAAACTGATGTGAGGGAATCACTCCAATCCAAAATGTGAGACATCCAGGTGCACCTCCACCATTGGACAGAGTGGACTCTTACCAGAGTCAATGGATCCTTTATTAAAAAGAGTGAAGAATGCCGTATCAGTTGATATAACATCAGTAGGAGGGACCGGTTTCTCCACCGCGGCTTTGCAAATGGTCACCGCAGCCTCCCAGACAGCAACGTGAGAGGTTTCACCTGCTTGTGATACTGTTGGCCTCCTGGCTCCCTGTTTGTGGTCCTAACTGATCATTGTTAGTGTTTTAGAGTCCCTTGCTGCTGATCTTTGCCTTGGACCTGCATTACTCTTTGAATTGCTGACTGAACCGGTGAGCTGGACTGCACTTGCTTACTACCTGCCCTGACATTGGACTGGTGACAGTAGGGACATCCCTACAGTCACACATCATCCCTACAGTCACACACCATCCCTACAGTCACACCATCCCTACAGTCACACCATCATCCCTACAGTCACATCATCATCCCTACAGTCACACACCATCCCTACAAGTCACACACCATCCCTACAGTCACACATCATCCCTACAGTCACACCCCATCCCTACAGTCACACATCATCCCTACAGTCACACAACATCCCTACAGTCACACATCATCCCTACAGTCACACATCATCCCTACAGTCACACATCATCCCTACAGTCACATCATCCCTACAGTCACACACCATCCCTACAGTCACATCATCCCTACAGTCACATCATCCCTACAGTCACACATCATCCCTACAGTCACACATCATCCCTACAGTCACACATCATCCCTACAGTCACACACCATCCCTACAGTCACACCATCCCTACAGTCACACACCATCCCTACAGTCACACATCATCCCTACAGTCACACATCATCCCTACAGTCACACATCATCCCTACAGTCACACATCATCCCTACAGTCACACATCATCCCTACAGTCACACATCATCCCTACAGTCACACATCATCCCTACAGTCACATCATCCCTACAGTCACACATCATCCCTACAGTCACACATCATCCCTACAGTCACACATCATCCCTACAGTCACACATCATCCCTACAGTCACACACCATCCCTACAGTCACACATCATCCCTACAGTCACATCATCCCTACAGTCACACACCATCCCTACAGTCACACATCATCCCTACAGTCACACATCATCCCTACAGTCACACATCATCCCTACAGTCACACATCATCCCTACAGTCACACATCATCCCTACAGTCACACACCATCCCTACAGTCACACATCATCCCTACAGTCACACATCATCCCTACAGTCACACATCATCCCTACAGTCACACACCATCCCTACAGTCACACCATCCCTACAGTCACACATCATCCCTACAGTCACACATCATCCCTACAGTCACACATCATCCCTACAGTCACACACCATCCCTACAGTCACATCATCCCTACAGTCACATCATCCCTACAGTCACACATCATCCCTACAGTCACACATCATCCCTACAGTCACACATCATCCCTACAGTCACACATCATCCCTACAGTCACACACCATCCCTACAGTCACACATCATCCCTACAGTCACACATCATCCCTACAGTCACACATCATCCCTACAGTCACACACCATCCCTACAGTCACACCATCCCTACAGTCACACATCATCCCTACAGTCACACATCATCCCTACAGTCACACATCATCCCTACAGTCACACCATCCCTACAGTCACACATCATCCCTACAGTCACATCATCCCTACAGTCACATCATCCCTACAGTCACACATCATCCCTACAGTCACACATCATCCCTACAGTCACACACCATCCCTACAGTCACACCATCCCTACAGTCACACATCATCCCTACAGTCACACATCATCCCTACAGTCACACATCATCCCTACAGTCACACCATCCCTACAGTCACACACCATCCCTACAGTCACACATCATCCCTACAGTCACACACCATCCCTACAGTCACACCATCCCTACAGTCACACACAATCCCTACAGTCACACATCATCCCTACAGTCACACATAATCCCTACAGTCACATCATCCCTACAGTCACATCATCCCTACAGTCACACATCATCCCTACAGTCACACATCATCCCTACAGTCACATCATCCCTACAGTCACACATCATCCCTACAGTCACACATCATCCCTACAGTCACATCATCCCTACAGTCACACACCATCCCTACAGTCACACACCATCCCTACAGTCACACACATCATCCCTACAGTCACACCCCATCCCTACAGTCACACACCATCCCTACAGTCACACACCATCCCTACAGTCACACATCATCCCTACAGTCACACATCATCCCTACAGTCACATCATCCCTACAGTCACACACCATCCCTACAGTCACATCATCCCTACAGTCACACCCCATCCCTACAGTCACACATCATCCCTACAGTCACACCCCATCCCTACAGTCACACATCATCCCTACAGTCACACATCATCCCTACAGTCACATCATCCCTACAGTCACACACCATCCCTACAGTCACATCATCCCTACAGTCACACATCATCCCTACAGTCACACACCATCCCTACAGTCACACATCATCCCTACAGTCACACATCATCCCTACAGTCACACATCATCCCTACAGTCACACACCATCCCTACAGTCACACATCATCCCTACAGTCACACATCATCCCTACAGTCACACATCATCCCTACAGTCACATCATCCCTACAGTCACACACCATCCCTACAGTCACATCATCCCTACAGTCACACACCATCCCTACAGTCACACACCATCCCTACAGTCAAACACCATCCCTACAGTCACACACCATCCCTACAGTCACACATCATCCCTACAGTCACACATCATCCCTACAGTCACACATCATCCCTACAGTCACATCATCCCTACAGTCACACACCATCCCTACAGTCACACATCATCCCTACAGTCACACACCATCCCTACAGTCACACACCATCCCTACAGTCACATCATCCCTACAGTCACATCATCCCTACAGTCACATATCATCCCTACAGTCACACACCATCCCTACAGTCACACACCATCCCTACAGTCACACACCATCCCTACAGTCACACATCATCCCTACAGTCACACATCATCCCTACAGTCACACACCATCCCTACAGTCACACATCATCCCTACAGTCACACACCATCCCTACAGTCACATCATCCCTACAGTCACACCTCATCCCTACAGTCACATCATCCCTACAGTCACATCATCCCTACAGTCACACATCATCCCTACAGTCACACATCATCCCTACAGTCACACACCATCCCTACAGTCACACCCCATCCCTACAGTCACACATCATCCCTACAGTCACATCATCCCTACAGTCACATCATCCCTACAGTCACACACCATCCCTACAGTCACACATCATCCCTACAGTCACACATCATCCCTACAGTCACACCTCATCCCTACAGTCACACATCATCCCTACAGTCACATCATCCCTACAGTCACACACGGAGGTGGAAACATGATGATTTGGGGTGTTTCTCTGATAAAGGTTCAGGCCGACTTTGCCGCATTGAGGGTCCAATGGGCGGGGCCATGTATTGTAAGATCTTGGAGGAGAACCTTCTTCCCTCATCCAGAACACTGAAGATGGGTCATGGATGGGTCTTCCAGCATGACAATGACCCAAAACATATCGCCAAGGCAACAAAGGAGGGGCTCAAGAAGAAGCACATTGAGGTCATGGAGTGGCCTATCCAGTCTCCAGACCTTAATCCTATAGAAAATGTATGGAGGAGCTGAAACTTCGAGTTGCCAAGAAACAGCCAAGAAACCTTCAGGATTTAGAGAAGATCTGTAAAGAAGAGAAAATCCCTCCTGAGATGTGTGCAAACTGATCACCACCTACAAGAAACGTCTGACCTCTGTGATCTCCAACAAGGGTTTCTCCACCAAATACTAAGTCATGGTTTGCTTGGGGATCAAATACTTATTTTACTCCATTTATAACATTTGTATCGTGTGTTTTTTCTGGATTTTTGGTTGATATTCTGTCTCTATCATATAAAATACACCTATGATAAAAATTATAGACCCTTCATTTCTATGTAAGGGGGCAAAACTTACACAATCTACAGGGGAGACGATCGTTATTTCCCCCACTGTAGGTGACACCAGGCTTCACCCACACTATCTCTCCATCACGGGTCGGCTTGTTCGAAGGAAAACACACCTCACCGTATATCTGTCGGAACCAATTTTCACTTGACGGTTCAGCGCTATCATATATACATCAGGCTGTTACATCTCATCTCCAGGACAGGAAGTGAAGGGAAGTCTCTCTAATTTGACAGAGAGAGCAAAAAAATAAAAATAAAGTTTGATTTTAACCCTTCCTACTGTCTCCAAAACCTAAAACAAAAAATATTTTGGGCGATAGCTACACTGACACAATAGAATATGATGTGCTCAGAAATAAGCAGGTCCTACACATGGCAATTATTAATCAATTCCAACCACTGCAAGCCTCCGGGGATTGCAAATATGATTGCAAGTAACTATCAGAAACAAAGCACTCTGCCACCAATGAGTCTGATTGACCACCAGAACCTCAGCCTCCAATTGTGAAGGGGAATCGAAATACAAAAACAACACAGCAATTTCTTTATATATAGACTTATATACACATATAACTTTTGTGTAGCACCATCTAGTTAGGTAGGTGCTAGGGTGAGGACTTTTCTAGCAGAGTAGGAATATTTAGGCAGGCCTAGCTGGTGGCCAGGTCTGTTTGTTTTCATTCTGGGCTGGAAGTGGCTCAGGGTAGCAGCTGGTGACTCACAAGCAGCATCACCAAGACCCCCCTCTTCTTCCCAGAAGATTCTGGAGAGAGAGGAGGGGAGGGGAGGTGGAGCGGTCTGGGGTATTCTAAGGGGCCTTTACCAATCCCCAACTTGGATGGGGGCAGGCCTCCCTAAATACCCAGGGTCAGCCCAGCTGGGGAGGAGTTGTCGGGTGGAAGTGCTGGAGTGAGAGAGTGTGGAGGCTGTCGGGGGCCCACGGGGAGCTCCCCAGTCTGGGCGGTGTGGGGGGTGAAGACCTTGGGCCTGGGCTCAGGTGCATCCAGAAGGAGAGAAGAGATCCTGGGAGAGAGGCACATGAGAGAGCAAGGAGAGGACAGCAGGAGAGAACACTGCTAAGAGACCCCAGGGAGGACAACCAGCGCCGGCCCGTTCATTAGGGGTGCCCGGGGCACCGCCCCCTCTCCCCAGGCCACCCCTCTATATTGTAATGGATAGATTCATGCATAGCCGCGGCCACCCCCTATTCATGCGTCCGGCCCCCTTCGGGGCACCGAGCACATGAATTACAGCGGCTGGGGATTTTTTTGAAAAACCTAAATGGAGCCAAAGGCTCTAATAGGCTTCAAAATCGGGTGGGCTCGGGTCCCAGAGCATGTGACCGGAACCCACCCAGGTGTGTTACAACAGCGAATGAATATTCGCTTACTGTTACTGTTCGCCGCCCCCCAAAACATTTTTCCACCAGCCACCACTGATGACAACTGGTCGCAGCCAGGAGGTCTGGTGAGTGAAGCACAGTCGGGAGGACTGAAGAGGCACGCCTGAGAGAACTGGGAGATTGCAGTTTGAGAGATGGGTGCAGAACCAGAAGAGAGGATTGTGGGAAGGGCAGAGGAGAGAGGTCATTGCAGCCCGGGTGGCTGGCAGGGCCTGAAGAGAGCAATCTGGGAAAAGGACAGTTAGCACCAAGAACTTTCTACACTAAAAGGGGCTTGCGGTCCCTGCCTGCAAAGGGCAAATTTCACAGAGGCCTGGCTGAGTTGGTGTCAGACCTAACCATGTGGTGCTAGCTAGTCTGGAGGAGGAGTAACAGTCTGCAGCAAGTGAAGTGCTGGAGGAATAAAGGGAAAAGAGGTCTTAAGCAAGAGCTTGTACTGGAGAGAAGACTGGAGTGTATATACTGGAGTGTATATATAGAAACCCCAAGCAAGTTGTGCTGAATCATTCTGGGCATCCCATAATTACCCTTCACCCATCCAAGTTCAGTCCCCTCAAATAAAAAAAACAAAGCTTATGGACTGTTCTATGTCTCTGAGTGATTGAGAGATGGATGTCTGTCCGGGCAGGGTGTCAGGTGAACCACAGTAATCAGCAGTCCTAACCGGGGCATGGCTACTTTTGGGGGCTCGTCCGGGATCACCTGTTCACAGCTAACCTGCCAGCCGTTGCTCCCTAGCAACCGAGATTGATCGAGCCGGGGAACTGTGCTTTTTTCTCCCACCAGGCGAGGAAGTAAAACTTGGGAAAGGACTTATGTGCTCTGCCTGCTATTCATTACTATAGTGACAAGCACCGTTGCCCATGGCAACCAGTGGGAGTTGCCTTCAAGTCAGTTTTGTTGCAACTTGCTCACCCAGTTGCCCCAACCGCAGCTGGGGTGGACACTTGTGCTAATCCTGTTCTGATTGAAAAATGGATGTCTGTCTGGGCAGGGTGTCAGGTGAACTGGTTGTAAACTTTAGACATAAAATCTGAACAAAGCATATCCCTCTATAGTGTGTACTTGTCTTAATCCAGAGCACTGAGTGTCATTTCTGTCTGCAGCCTCCTTCCTCTGCTATAACCTCTGACAAGTTTTCCTGCCAGCAAGAGAAAAAAAGGTGACAATGGAGGAGCTCCAGCACACGGCCTGTGATTGACAGCGTCAGCTCTGTGTGATGTGTGAAGGGGTGTGCCCCTTCCCTCCAATCAGCTTTCAGAGCTCTTCTCACTGAGCTCAGCAGAGTGTAACTTCAGTGCTTCTCCCCCTGCTTTTTGAGATCTCAGACTTTGAACCTATGTAGAGAAGAGAGGTCTGCAGATAAACAGGTACAACTTACGTGGGAGGATGTGTTTCATCTTAGTGTATCACCTGAGGCCAGTCACTTCACTGGGTATACAGAAGGGGTTACAACCACTTTAACACTACTTATGTCTGATTGAAATGACCAACCAAACCCTCCTAGCGCCCAGTCTCTGTAATATTGCACCCACATCTGTAAATTTTAACTTGAGCTACTGAGCTCTGCAAACAACAGCTTTATACATCAAAGAAACAAACTAGGAGCCTGTGAAACCTGAAGGGGAATCTAAAGCTCCACCAGCTGGCTCAAAAACAAAATACAAACAAAAAATAATAATCTAGTGTATACAGTTGTCATCTTGTAATTGAATGTTATTAAAAATTACCTTTCTATTTCAATCGGCAGCCGCTGTCATTTCCTGTAAAATGCAATATGGCCGCCTGGAGGAGTTCAGTACACAGATGGTATACAGAAACCCGCCCAGAAATGTCATTTCCTGCTTGTGTGATTGGCTCACTGACTTTCCCAGAAGTCTGCACTAAGATACAAGTCAGATTTTTGGGCATCTCTTGCAACACAAATGTCATTTTGGTGAGATACTCCCAATAGGAAATCACATCTAAAGGAATGCAGACCCTTCCACTTTCCTCATTAGAGCTCTGCAGGTGCAGCAGCTGATTAATTATAGTCACTCCCATACAGAATCACTCCGCACATGGACACAGATAAACAAACAGCTATTTCTTCAGAAAAACAAAAGGGGGGAATCTGCTACAAAGTTTGTTACATTCCCCTGCAATGTACAGAGATCACCCAGAGGGGGGAGGGGTTTATTCCCCGCAATGTACAGAGATCACCCAGAGGGGGGAGGGGTTTATTCCCTGCAATGTACAGAGATCATTTAGAGGGGGGAGGGGTTTATCCCCTGCAATGTACAGAGATCACCCAGAGGGGGAAGGGGTTTATTCCCTGCAATGTACAGAGATCACCCAGAGGGGGGAGGGGTTTATCCCCTGCAATGTACAGAGATCACCCAGAGGGGGGAGGGGTTTATTCCCTGCAATGTACAGAGATCACCCAGAGGGGGGAGGGGTTTATTCCCTGCAATGTACAGAGATCACCCAGAGGGGGGAGGGGTTTATTCCCTGCAATGTACAGAGATCACCCAGAGGGGGAGGGGTTTATCCCCCGCAATGTACAGAGATCACCCCGAGGGGGGAGGGGTTTATTCCCTGCAATGTACAGAGATCACCCCGAGGGGGGAGGGGTTTATTCCCTGCAATGTACAGAGATCACCCCGAGGGGGGAGGGGTTTATTCCCCGCAATGTACAGAGATCACCCAGAGGGGGGAGGGGTTTATTCCCCGCAATGTACAGAGATCACCCAGAGGGGGGAGGGGTTTATTCCCTGCAATGTACAGAGATCATTTAGAGGGGGGAGGGGTTTATCCCCTGCAATGTACAGAGATCACCCAGAGGGGGAAGGGGTTTATTCCCTGCAATGTACAGAGATCACCCAGAGGGGGGAGGGGTTTATCCCCTGCAATGTACAGAGATCACCCAGAGGGGGGAGGGGTTTATTCCCTGCAATGTACAGAGATCACCCAGAGGGCGGAGGGGTTTATCCCCCGCAATGTACAGAGATCACCCCGAGGGGGGAGGGGTTTATTCCCTGCAATGTACAGAGATCACCCAGAGGGGGAGGGGTTTATTCCCTGCAATGTACAGAGATCACCCCGAGGGGGGAGGGGTTTATTCCCTGCAATGTACAGAGATCACCCCGAGGGGGGAGGGGTTTATTCCCCGCAATGTACAGAGATCACCCCGAGGGGGGAGGGGTTTATTCCCCGCAATGTACAGAGATCACCCTGAGGGGGAGGGGTTTATTCCCCGCAATGTACAGAGATCACCCCGAGGGGGGAGGGGTTTATTCCCCGCAATGTACAGAGATCACCCAGAGGGGGAGAGGTTTATTCCCTGCAATGTACAGAGATCACCCAGAGGGGGGAGGGGTTTATTCCCTGCAATGTACAGAGATCACCCAGAGGGGGAGGAGTTTATTCCCTGCAATGTACAGAGATCACCCAGAGGGGGGAGGGGTTTATTCCCTGCAATGTACAGAGATCACCCAGAGGGGGAGGAGTTTATTCCCTGCAATGTACAGAGATCACCCTGAGGGGGAGGGGTTTATTCCCCGCAATGTACAGAGATCACCCTGAGGGGGAGGGGTTTATTCCCTGCGATGTACAGAGATCACCCCAAGGGGGGAGGGGTTTATTCCCCGCAATGTACAGAGATCACCCTGAGGGGGAGGGGTTTATTCCCTGCAATGTACAGAGATCACCCAGAGGGGGAGGGGTTTATTCCCCGCAATGTACAGAGATCACCCAGAGGGGGGAGGGGTTTATTCCCTGCAATGTACAGAGATCACCCAGAGGGGGGAGGGGTTTATTCCCCGCAATGTACAGAGATCACCCCAAGGGGGAGGGGTTTATTCCCTGCAATGTACAGAGATCACCCAGAGGGGGAGGGGTTTATTCCCTGCAATGTACAGAGATCACCCAGAGGGGGAGGGGTTTATTCCCCGCAATGTACAGAGATCACCCTGAGGGGGAGGGGTTTATTCCCCGCAATGTACAGAGATCACCCAGAGGGGGGAGGGGTTTATTCCCCGCAATGTACAGAGATCACCCTGAGGGGGAGGGGTTTATTCCCCGCAATGTACAGAGATCACCCAGAGGGGGAGGGGTTTATTCCCTGCAATGTACAGAGATCACCCCGGGGGGGAGGGGTTTATTCCCTGCAATGTACAGAGATCACCCAGAGGGGGAGGGGTTTATTCCCTGCAATGTACAGAGATCACCCAGAGGGGGAGGGGTTTATTCCCTGCAATGTACAGAGATCACCCAGAGGGGGAGGGGTTTATTCCCCGCAATGTACAGAGATCACCCTGAGGGGGAGGGGTTTATTCCCCGCAATGTACAGAGATCACCCTGAGGGGGAGGGGTTTATTCCCCGCAATGTACAGAGATCACCCCGAGGGGGGAGGGGTTTATTCCCCGCAATGTACAGAGATCACCCCGAGGGGGGAGGGGTTTATTCCCCGCAATGTACAGAGATCACCCTGAGGGGGAGGGGTTTATTCCCCGCAATGTACAGAGATCACCCTGAGGGGGAGGGGTTTATTCCCTGCAATGTACAGAGATCACCCCGAGGGGGGAGGGGTTTATTCCCTGCAATGTACAGAGATCACCCAGAGGGGGGAGGGGTTTATTCCCTGCAATGTACAGAGATCACCCCGAGGGGGGAGGGGTTTATTCCCCGCAATGTACAGAGATCACCCCGAGGGGGAGGGGTTTATTCCCTGCAATGTACAGAGATCACCCAGAGGGGGGAGGGGTTTATTCCCTGCAATGTACAGAGATCACCCAGAGGGGGGAGGGGTTTATCCCCTGCAATGTACAGAGATCACCCCGAGGGGGGAGGGGTTTATTCCCCGCAATGTACAGAGATCACCCCGAGGGGGAGGGGTTTATTCCCTGCAATGTACAGAGATCACCCAGAGGGGGGAGGGGTTTATTCCCTGCAATGTACAGAGATCACCCAGAGGGGGGAGGGGTTTATCCCCTGCAATGTACAGAGATCACCCAGAGGGGGGAGGGGTTTATTCCCTGCAATGTACAGAGATCACCCAGAGGGGGGAGGGGTTTATCCCCTGCAATGTACAGAGATCACCCAGAGGGGGGAGGGGTTTATTCCCTGCAATGTACAGAGATCACCCAGAGGGGGGAGGGGTTTATCCCCTGCAATGTACAGAGATCACCCAGAGGGGGGAGGGGTTTATTCCCCGCAATGTACAGAGATCACCCTGAGGGGGAGGGGTTTATTCCCTGCAATGTACAGAGATCACCCAGAGGGGGAGGGGTTTATTCCCGGCAATGTACAGAGATCACCCAGAGGGGGGAGGGGTTTATTCCCTGCAATGTACAGAGATCACCCAGAGGGGGGAGGGGTTTATTCCCCGCAATGTACAGAGATCACCCAGAGGGGGGAGGGGTTTATTCCCTGCAATGTACAGAGATCACCCAGAGGGGGGAGGGGTTTATTCCTCACAATGTACAGAGATCACCCAGAGGGGGAGGGGTTTATTCCCTGCAATGTACAGAGATCACCCAGAGGGGGGAGGGGTTTATTCCTCACAATGTACAGAGATCACCCAGAGGGGGGAGGGGTTTATCCCCTGCAATGTACAGAGATCACCCAGAGGGGGGAGGGGTTTATTCCCTGCAATGTACAGAGATCACCCAGAGGGGGGAGGGGTTTATTCCCTGCAATGTACAGAGATCACCCAGAGGGGGGAGGGGTTTATTCCCTGCAATGTACAGAGATCACCCAGAGGGGGGAGGGGTTTATTCCCTGCAATGTACAGAGATCACCCCGAGGGGGGAGGGGTTTATTCCCCGCAATGTACAGAGATCACCCCGAGGGGGAGGGGTTTATTCCCCGCAATGTACAGAGATCACCCCGAGGGGGAGGGGTTTATTCCCCGCAATGTACAGAGATCACCCCGAGGGGGAGGGGTTTATTCCCTGCAATGTACAGAGATCACCCAGAGGGGGGAGGGGTTTATTCCCTGCAATGTACAGAGATCACCCAGAGGGGGGAGGGGTTTATCCCCTGCAATGTACAGAGATCACCCCGAGGGGGGAGGGGTTTATTCCCCGCAATGTACAGAGATCACCCCGAGGGGGGAGGGGTTTATTCCCTGCAATGTACAGAGATCACCCTGAGGGGGAGGGGTTTATTCCCTGCAATGTACAGAGATCACCCTGAGGGGGAGGGGTTTATTCCCTGCAATGTACAGAGATCACCCAGAGGGGGGAGGGGTTTATTCCCTGCAATGTACAGAGATCACCCTGAGGGGGAGGGGTTTATTCCCTGCAATGTACAGAGATCACCCTGAGGGGGAGGGGTTTATTCCCTGCAATGTACAGAGATCACCCAGAGGGGGGAGGGGTTTATTCCCTGCAATGTACAGAGATCACCCAGAGGGGGGAGGGGTTTATCCCCTGCAATGTACAGAGATCACCCAGAGGGGGGAGGGGTTTATTCCCTGCAATGTACAGAGATCACCCAGAGGGGGGAGGGGTTTATCCCCTGCAATGTACAGAGATCACCCAGAGGGGGGAGGGGTTTATTCCCGGCAATGTACAGAGATCACCCTGAGGGGGAGGGGTTTATTCCCCGCAATGTACAGAGATCACCCTGAGGGGGAGGGGTTTATTCCCTGCAATGTACAGAGATCACCCAGAGGGGGAGGGGTTTATTCCCGGCAATGTACAGAGATCACCCAGAGGGGGGAGGGGTTTATTCCCTGCAATGTACAGAGATCACCCAGAGGGGGGAGGGGTTTATTCCTCACAATGTACAGAGATCACCCAGAGGGGGGAGGGGTTTATCCCCTGCAATGTACAGAGATCACCCAGAGGGGGGAGGGGTTTATTCCCCGCAATGTACAGAGATCACCCAGAGGGGGGAGGGGTTTATTCCCCGCAATGTACAGAGATCACCCAGAGGGGGGAGGGGTTTATTCCCTGCAATGTACAGAGATCACCCAGAGGGGGAGGGGTTTATTCCCTGCAATGTACAGAGATCACCCAGAGGGGGGAGGGGTTTATTCCCCGCAATGTACAGAGATCACCCCGAGGGGGAGGGGTTTATTCCCTGCAATGTACAGAGATCACCCCGAGGGGGAGGGGTTTATTCCCCGCAATGTACAGAGATCACCCAGAGGGGGGAGGGGTTTATTCCCTGCAATGTACAGAGATCACCCAGAGGGGGGAGGGGTTTATTCCCCGCAATGTACAGAGATCACCCAGAGGGGGGAGGGGTTTATTCCCCGCAATGTACAGAGATCACCCAGAGGGGGAGGGGTTTATTCCCCGCAATGTACAGAGATCACCCAGAGGGGGGAGGGGTTTATTCCCTGCAATGTACAGAGATCACCCAGAGGGGGGAGGGGTTTATTCCCCGCAATGTACAGAGATCACCCAGAGGGGGAGGGGTTTATTCCCTGCAATGTACAGAGATCACCCAGAGGGGGAGGGGTTTATTCCCCGCAATGTACAGAGATCACCCAGAGGGGGAGGGGTTTATTCCCGGCAATGTACAGAGATCACCCAGAGGGGGGAGGGGTTTATTCCCGGCAATGTACAGAGATCACCCAGAGGGGGGAGGGGTTTATTCCCTGCAATGTACAGATATCACCCAGAGGGGGGAGGGGTTTATTCCCTGCAATGTACAGAGATCACCCAGAGGGGGGAGGGGTTTATTTCCCGCAATGTACAGAGATCACCCCGAGGGGGGAGGGGTTTATTTCCCGCAATGTACAGAGATCACCCAGAGGGGGGAGGGGTTTATTCCCCGCAATGTACAGAGATCACCCAGAGGGGGGAGGGGTTTATTCCCCGCAATGTACAGAGATCACCCCGAGGGGGGAGGGGTTTATTCCCTGCAATGTACAGAGATCACCCAGAGGGGGGAGGGGTGTATTC
Organism: Lithobates clamitans; assembly: GCA_037952925.1. Taxonomy (NCBI): domain Eukaryota; kingdom Metazoa; phylum Chordata; class Amphibia; order Anura; family Ranidae; genus Lithobates; species Lithobates clamitans. The sequence continues at coordinate 162,766 of JBBGZY010002163.1, forward strand.
CCTGCAATGTACAGAGATCTCCCCGAGGGGGGAGGGGTTTATTCCCTGCAATGTACAGAGATCACCCAGAGGGGGGAGGGGTGTATTCCCTGCAATGTACAGAGATCACCCCGAGGGGGAGGGGTTTATTCCCTGCAATGTACAGAGATCACCCAGAGGGGGAGGGGTTTATTCCCCGCAATGTACAGAGATCACCCCGAGGGGGGAGGGGTTTATTCCCTGCAATGTACAGAGATCACCCAGAGGGGGGAGGGGTTTATTCCCCGCAATGTACAGAGATCACCCAGAGGGGGAGGGGTTTATTCCCCGCAATGTACAGAGATCACCCAGAGGGGGAAGGGTTTTTTTTCTCAACAAATGTGGATGTACTCTATAATATTGGGGGGGGGGGGTTACATTAGAACCTGATTGCGCGTTTTCGGCACAATCTCCACTAAAGTCTCTCTATAGGTGTTTAAAAAATGTTTTCATAGCAATCCACCCAGCAAGACTGCATGTACAGAATGTTCTGTGAAAAAAGGTCAGAAAACGATTGTTATTCGGCTCTTTCCTGTGCTGGACGAATGTTTTCCATTAACCACTTCCCTACCACGCTATAGCCGAAAGACATTCACAGTGCGGCTCTGTCGGGGCACACATCCGGCGCGCTCTGTGGTTGATGTTTCCTTCAGACACAACTGATCACAGATTGTGGTAAAGGGCCAATCACAGCTTATCACAGTGTAAACAGACCTGCCAGTTATTGGCATTCCTTTCCTCACGCGTTGTCTTAGTGTGAGGGGAAGAGAGCCGGTAACCAGCAATCCTGACGGGGGACATGTACACAGATAAGAAGGGCACTGATTATAAGTGCTGCCCCATCAGTGCCCATCAATGCTGCCCATCAGTGATTTCCATCATTGCCACCTAGCAGTTCACCCCTCATCAGTGCCGCCTATCAGTGCACCCCTCATCAGTGCACCCCTCATCAGTGCACCCCTCATCAGTGCCGCCTATCAGTGCACCCCTCATCAGTGCACCCTTCATCAGTGCCATCTATCACTGCACCCCTCATCAGTGCCACCTATCAGTGCACCCCTTATCAGTGCCACCTATCAGTGCACCCCTTATCAGTGCCACCTATCAGTTCACCCCTCATCAGTGCCACGAATCAGTGCACCCCTCATCAGTGCACCCTAAGCAGTGCCGCCTATCAGTGCACCCCTCATCAGTGCCGCCTATCAGTGCACCCCTTATCAGTGCCACCTATCAGTGCACCCCTCATCAGTGCCACCTATCAGTGCACCCCTTATGAGTGCCACCTATCAATGCACCCCTTGTCAGTGCACCCTAAGCAGTGCCACCTATCAGTGCACCCCTCATCAGTGCCACCTATCAGTGCACCCCTCATCAGTGCCACCTATCACTGCACCCCTTGTCAGTGCACCCTAAGCAGTGCCGCCTATCAGTGCACCCCTCATCAGTGCCGCCTATCAGTGCCATCTACCAGTGCACCCCTCATCAGTGCCGCCTATCAGTGCACCCCTTATCAGTGCCGCCTATCAGTGCACCCCTCATCGGTGCCACCTATCACTGCACCCCTTGTCAGTGCACCCTAAGCAGTGCCGCCTATCAGTGCACCCCTTATCAGTGCGCCCCTCATCAGTGCCACCTATCAGTGCACCCCTCATCAGTGCCACCTATCAGTGCACCCCTCATCAGTGCCACCTATCAGTGCACCCCTTATCAGTGCCACCTATCAGTGCACCCCTCATCAGTGCCACCTATCAGTGCACCCCTTATCAGTGCACCCCTCATCAGTGCCACCTATCAGTGCAACCCTCATCAGTGCCACCTATCAGTGCACGCCTCATCAGTGCCACCTATCAGTGCACCCCTTATCAGTGCCACCTATCAGTGCACCCCTCATCAGTGCCACCTATCAGTGCACCCCTTATCAGTGCACCCCTCATCAGTGCCACCTATCAGTGCAACCCTCATCAGTGCCACCTATCAGTGCACGCCTCATCAGTGCCGCCTATCAGTGCACCCCTTATGAGTGCCACCTATCAATGCACCCCTTGTCAGTGCACCCTAAGCAGTGCCATCTACCAGTGCACCCCTCATCAGTGCCGCCTATCAGTGCACCCCTCATCAGTGCCACCTATCAGTGCACCCCACATCAGTGCCACCTATCAGTGCACGCCTCATCAGTGCCGCCTATCAGTGCCGCCTATCAGTGTACCCCTCATCAGTGCCACCTATCAGTGCCATCTACCAGTGCACCCCTCATCAGTGCCGCCTATCAGTGCACCCCTTATCAGTGCCACCTATCAGTGCACCCCTCATCGGTGCCACCTATCACTGCACCCCTTGTCAGTGCACCCTAAGCAGTGCCGCCTATCAGTGCACCCCTTATCAGTGCACCCCTCATCAGTGCCACCTATCAGTGCACCCCTCATCAGTGCACCCTTCATCAGTGCCATCTATCACTGCACCCCTCATCAGTGCCACCTATCAGTGCACCCCTCATCAGTGCACCCTAAGCAGTGCCGCCTATCAGTGCACCCCTTATCAGTGCACCCCTCATTATTGCCACCTATCAGTGCACCCCTCATCAGTGCACCCTTCATCAGTGCCATCTATCACTGCACCCCTCATCAGTGCCACCTATCAGTGCACCCCACATCGGTGCCACCTATCAGTGCACCCCTTATCAGTGCACCCCTCATCAGTGCCACCTATCAGTGCACCCCTTATCAGTGCCACCTATCAGTGCACCCCTCATCAGTGCCGCCTATCAGTGCACCCCTTATCAGTGCCACCTATCAGTTCACCCCTCATCAGTGCCACCTATCAGTGCACCCCTTATCAGTGCCACCTATCAGTGCACCCCTTATCAGTGCCACCTATCAGTGCACCCCTTATCAGTGCCACCTATCAGTTCACCCCTCATCAGTGCCACGAATCAGTGCACCCCTCATCAGTGCACCCTAAGCAGTGCCGCCTATCAGTGCACCCCTCATCAGTGCCGCCTATCAGTGCACCCCTTATCAGTGCCACCTATCAGTGCACCCCTCATCAGTGCCACCTATCAGTGCACCCCTTATGAGTGCCACCTATCAATGCACCCCTTGTCAGTGCACCCTAAGCAGTGCCACCTATCAGTGCACCCCTCATCAGTGCCACCTATCAGTGCACCCCTCATCAGTGCCACCTATCACTGCACCCCTTGTCAGTGCACCCTAAGCAGTGCCGCCTATCAGTGCACCCCTCATCAGTGCCGCCTATCAGTGTACCCCTCATCAGTGCCACCTATCAGTGCCATCTACCAGTGCACCCCTCATCAGTGCCGCCTATCAGTGCACCCCTTATCAGTGCCACCTATCAGTGCACCCCTCATCGGTGCCACCTATCACTGCACCCCTTGTCAGTGCACCCTAAGCAGTGCCGCCTATCAGTGCACCCCTTATCAGTGCACCCCTCATCAGTGCCACCTATCAGTGCACCCCTCATCAGTGCCACCTATCAGTGCACCCCTCATCAGTGCACCCTAAGCAGTGCCGCCTATCAGTTCACCCCTTATCAGTGCCACCTATCAGTGCACTCCTCATCAGTGCCACCTATCAGTGCACCCCTCATCAGTGCCACCTATCAGTGCACCCCTTATCAGTGCCACCTATCAGTGCACCCCTCATCAGTGCCACCTATCAGTGCACCCCTTATCAGTGCACCCCTCATCAGTGCCACCTATCAGTGCAACCCTTATCAGTGCACGCCTCATCAGTGCCGCCTATCAGTGCACCCCTCATCAGTGCCACCTATCAGTGCACCCCTCATCAGTGCCGCCTATCAGTGTACCCCTCATCAGTGCCACCTATCAGTGCCATCTACCAGTGCACCCCTCATCAGTGCCGCCTATCAGTGCACCCCTCATCAGTGCCACCTATCAGTGCACCCCACATCAGTGCCACCTATCAGTGCACGCCTCATCAGTGCCGCCTATCAGTGCCGCCTATCAGTGTACCCCTCATCAGTGCCACCTATCAGTGCCATCTACCAGTGCACCCCTCATCAGTGCCGCCTATCAGTGCACCCCTTATCAGTGCCACCTATCAGTGCACCCCTCATCGGTGCCACCTATCACTGCACCCCTTATCAGTGCACCCCTCATCAGTGCCACCTATCAGTGCACCCCTCATCAGTGCCACCTATCAGTGCACCCCTCATCAGTGCACCCTAAGCAGTGCCGCCTATCAGTGCACCCCTTATCAGTGCACTCCTCATCAGTGCCACCTATCAGTGCACCCCTCATCAGTGCCACCTATCAGTGCACCCCTCATCAGTGCCACCTATCAGTGCACCCCTTATCAGTGCCACCTATCAGTTCACCCCTCATCAGTGCCACGAATCAGTGCACCCCTCATCAGTGCACCCTAAGCAGTGCCGCCTATCAGTGCACCCCTCATCAGTGCCGCCTATCAGTGCACCCCTTATCAGTGCCACCTATCAGTGCACCCCTCATCAGTGCCACCTATCAGTGCATCCCTTATGAGTGCCACCTATCAGTGCACCCCTCATCAGTGCCACCTATCACTGCACCCCTTGTCAGTGCACCCTAAGCAGTGCCGCCTATCAGTGCACCCCTTATCAGTGCACCCCTTATCAGTGCCGCCTATCAGTTCACCCCTCATCAGTGCACCCTAAGCAGTGCCGCCTATCAGTGCACCCCTTATCAGTTCACCCCTCATCAGTGCCGCCTATCAGTGCACCCCTCATCAGTGCCGCCTATCAGTGCACCCCTCATCAGTGCCGCCTATCAGTGCACCCCTTATCAGTGCCACCTATCAGTGCACCCCTCATCAGTGCCACCTATCAGTGCACCCCTTATCAGTGCCACCTATCAGTTCACCCCTCATCAGTACCACCTATCAGTGCACCCCTTATCAGTGCCATCTATCACTGCACCCCTCATCAGTGCCGCCTATCAGTGCACCCCTCATCAGTGCCGCCTATCAGTGCACCCCTTATCAGTGCCACCTATCAGTGCACCCCTCATCAGTGCCGCCTATCAGTTCACCCCTCATCAGTGCCATCTATCACTGCACCCCTCATCAGTGCCGCCTATCAGTGCACCCCTCATCAGTGCCGCCTATCAGTGCACCCCTTATCAGTGCCACCTATCAGTGCACCCCTCATCAGTGCCGCCTATCAGTGCACCCCTCATCAGTGCCGCCTATCAGTGCACCCCTCATCAGTGCCGCCTATCAGTGCACCCCTTATCAGTGCACCCCTCATTAGTGCCACCTATCAGTGCACCCCTTATCAGTGCCACCTATCAGTTCACCCCTCATCAGTGCCACCTATCAGTGCACCCCTTATCAGTGCCACCTATCAGTGCACCCCTTATCAGTGCACCCCTCATCAGTGCCACCTATCAGTGCACCCCTTATCAGTGCCGCCTATCAGTGCACCCCTTATCAGTGCACCCCTTATCAGTGCCACCTATCAGTGCACCCCTTATCAGTGCACTCCTCATCAGTGCCACCTATCAGTGCACCCCTTATCAGTGCACCCCTCATCAGTGCCATCTATCACTGCACCCCTCATCAGTGCCACCTATCAATGCACCCCACATCAGTGCCACCTATCAGTGCACCCCTTATCAGTGCACGCCTCATCAGTGCCGCCTATCAGTGCAACCCTCATCAGTGCCACCTATCAGTGCACCCCTTATCAGTGCACCCGTCATCATTGCCGCCTATCAGTGCACCCCTCATCAGTGCCACCTATCAGTGCACCCCTTATCAGTGCCGCCTATCAGTGCACCCCTTATCAGTGCACCCCTCATCATTGCCGCCTATCAGTGCACCCCTCATCAGTGCCACCTATCAGTGCACCCCTCATCAGTGCCACCTATCAGTGCACCCCTTATCAGTGCCGCCTATCAGTGCACCCCTTATCAGTGCCGCCTATCAGTGCACCCCTTATCAGTGCCACCTATCAGTGCACCCCACATCAGTGCCGCCTATCAGTGCACCCCTTATCAGTGCACCCGTCATCATTGCCGCCTATCAGTGCACCCCTCATCAGTGCCACCTATCAGTGCACCCCTCATCAGTGCCACCTATCAGTGCACCCCTTATCAGTGCCGCCTATCAGTGCACCCCTTATCAGTGCACCCCTCATCATTGCCGCCTATCAGTGCACCCCTCATCAGTGCCACCTATCACTGCGCCCCTCATCAGTGCCGCCTATCAGTGCACCCCTTATCAGTGCCGCCTATCAGTGCACCCCTTATCAGTGCCGCCTATCACTGCGCCCCTCATCAGTGCCGCCTATCAGTGCACCCCTTATCAGTGCCGCCTATCAGTGCACCCCTCATCAGTGCCGCCTATCACTGCGCCCCTCATCAGTGCCGCCTATCACTGCACCCCTTATCAGTGCCGCCTATCAGTGCACCCCTTATCAGTGCCGCCTATCACTGCGCCCCTCATCAGTGCCGCCTATCAGTGCACCCCTTATCAGTGCCGCCTATCAGTGCACCCCTCATCAGTGCCCATTAGTGCAACATTTTATAACAGAAATTTTAAAAAAGTTTGTTTTTCTCAACATTTTCATGTCTTTTTTCATTTGTTTTAAAAAAAGTAAAACCCAATCCTGAATAAATACCACCAAAAGAAATCTCTATTTGTGTGAATAAAATGATAAAAATCTCCTCTGTGTGTTCAGTGTTACATGACGGCGTAATTGTCATTCAAAGTGTGAGAGCGCTGAGAGCTGAAACCTGTATGTAAAACGCTACATTTGGCCAGTAGATAACACTACCTATCATTTCCACTGAGCCCAGGACCGCTGTTATTGGCTGTAATACTGACAACAGGAGCTGATTGGGTAACATTACAACTTGTGAACCTGGAAAGCGACGTCACTTCCCGGTTCAGAGCTGTCGTTCCCCGGTTACTGTTACCAGGGAAGCAGCTAATCAAGCATGGTCTGTGCTTGATTAGCTGCAGGGAAGGACATGCACATGTATGTAAACATAAACTGCACCACACATGTGAGGTATCCTAGTGAACACCGGAGTGAGATGGATAATTCTATCGCCATAATTCATGCTTAACGCTAAACTGATAACCTGTAAAGGTATTTTAAAGCCTCGCCTATGGAGAATTTTCGGTACCGTCGTTTTTGTGACTTCACAGGCGCAATCAATTTTTAAGGCTTGACATGTTCGGTATCTATGCACTCATCAAAACTCAATCTTTTATAATTTACCAAAAAACATTCAGTATAATAGTTTGTTTGCTCTAGAAATCATTTTAGTGTTTTTTTTTAAATTTATTTATTTTAATATACATTTGATAAATAGCTTTGCTTATATGATGTGGCATAAAAAATTACAACTGCCACCGTTTTATTCTCCAGGGTCTCTTCGTTCAGAAAATGATATAATTGTTTGGAGGTTTAAAGTCATTTCTAGCAGCGAGATGCAGATTTTACGGGTAGACGTGGCTGAGGTGACCACGGACGCCATCAATTTACAAAAAGGTCGCAACCAAGCAATTCATCATCGAATAAAATACACAACAACGCAGAGCACAAAGTGTTTTCCTGTATTATGGAATCGGCTGAAAGTATTGATCAGAAATACGGCTGATAGTTCCTGGATGTTTACAATTCATTAAGATGGATCGTTTCGTCTTCTGGCCGCCAACTTACCAGATATAGAGAGTCTTACGTGTGGCCCCCGGACACCACCCAGGGGCCGGACACAATGTTCAGTATAGGGAATGCTGCAGAAGACGATCAGAGACCGTAAAGATTCCAGGGAGAGGTGGACAGCACTGTGTGGGGACTCTATGAGCCGTATGTAAGGAGGGGATGATCGATTTTCTCTCCTCCTGGCCTCTCTTCCTCCATTTTTTGTATTATACCCTCCCCCACTTTTGGGGACAAACAGGGCCGTCTTTAATATTGTTTGGACCCTGGGCAAACATATTCTTGGGCCCTCCCCCGAATACACTTATTATCTATTTGGGGAGAGTGCAGGGCTCAAGAGGCAGCTGTTTTGGGCCCCACAACAATGACTGGGCCTGGGGAAGCTGCCCCTTTATGCCCTGTGTTGAAGACGGCCCTGGGGACAAACATCAAATCATATCGGTCCTACCGGGGTTTTTATTCTCAGAAAATAGGTGCAGGAACTCAACCACGACCGCCCAACCCCCCCCCCCCCCCCCCCACACACACACACCCACCCTCTAAACCGCATCAAATAGTGGGTGTGGTCCAATTTCACCACCAACAGTTGGAGGGCCTTAAGGGGCATTAAATACCAGGAGTGCATTACGTACAAGAGTGCAGAGTTCCGGGGGGTGGGGGGTTCCCACAGATTGCAGAGTTCAGGAGTGCACTACTTGCAGAGTTTGGGTGTGGTTTACGTACATAGTGCCGAGTTCAGGGGTGCACTGCATATAAAGTGCCGAGTTCAGGGGTGCGCTGCATATAGAGTGCCGAGTTCAGGGGTGTGCTACATATAGAGTGCCGAGTTCAGGGGTGCGCTACATATAGAGTGCAGAGTTCAGGGGTGTGCTGCATATAGAGTGCCGAGTTCAGGGGTGTGCTGCATATAGAGTGCCGAGTTCAGGGGTGCGCTACATATAGAGTGCCGAGTTCAGGGGTGTGCTGCATATAGAGTGCCGAGTTCAGGGGTGTGCTGCATATAGAGTGCCGAGTTCAGGGGTGTGCTGCATATAGAGTGCCGAGTTCAGGGGTGTGCTGCATATAGAGTGTCGAGTTCAGGGTTGCGCTACATATAGAGTGCCGAGTTCAGGGGTGTGCTGCATATAGAGTGCCGAGTTCAGGGGTGCGCTACATATAGAGTGCAGAGTTCAGAGATCCACCAGAGACCCCAAAGCAGAGATCAGGGCTCCCCAAATGAGGTAGATCCGCTAACGTGTCTGTTAGGAAATCTTGGTGAAGAATTGTACCCCTCCCCCCTCCAGTATACATTGCCCTCACAAGGCTCCTATACCTAGCTAGGAAGCTGATTGCCCGACTGGCTTTCGGCACGCACCCCGAAAATGACACAATGGAGCCAACAGGTCAACACTATCCTTATCCGAGAAAAAAACTTACTTATCTTAGAAAATCTCCAAAAAAATGTATAAGCATATGGCAGAGCTTGCTGAATTCCCCAGAGGTGGCACCCCCACAGATGGCTTTAGACAGATTACTGATGGGATAGTTGGTTTCATGAGCTCATTTCAGAGTCTTATATGGAACAGCTTTTTTTCAGCAGGAACGCGGGGGAACGCAGTTCCGGTACCTCCAGCTCTGAATGTATGTAATGGCAAGGTGTGTTGGGGTTTACTGGAGGGTCTATTGATGCTGGCTGCTGGGAGATCTATTGTTGCTGGAGGGGATCAATTTTTACAGGGGGAGAGTCTATTGTTGCTGGGGAGGTCAGTTGTCTCTGGTGGGGGATCTATTGTTGCTGGGGGGCCCTTATGCTCCTGGGAGACAATTGTTTCTGGAAGACATCTACTGTTGAGGGAGAGGTCTATTGTTGCTAGCTGTTCAGAGTCTATTGTTACTGGGGGTGCTCCATTGTTGCTGGCTACAGGGGATCTATTTTACTTCCTCTCAGTAACAAATTACTTACAAATTACTTAGCACCACAAATTGATACTTGGTTCTGTATCCATTACTGAGAGGTGGGTAGGGGGTGGAACCAAGGAACGATGCTCAGAGGTGGGTAGGGAGTGGAACCAAGGAATGGTGCTTAGAGGTGGGTAGGGGTGGAACCAAGGAATGGTGCTCGGAGGTGGGTAGGGGGTTGAACCAAGGAATGGTGCTCAGAGGTGGGTAGGGAGTGGAACCAAGGAATGGTGCTCGGAGGTGGGTAGGGAGTGGAACCAAGGAATGGTGCTCGGAGGTGGATAGGGGGTGGAACCAAGGAATGGTTCTTGGAGGTGGGTAGAGAGTGGAACCACAGAATGGTGCTTAGAGGTGGGTAGGGGTGGAACCAAGGAACGGTGCTCGGAGGTGGGTAGGGGGTTGAACCAAGGAATGGTGCTCGGAGGTGGGTAGAGGGTGGAATCAAGGAATGGTGCTACAAGGTGGGTAGGGGGTTGAACCAAGGAATGATGCTCGGAGGTGGAACCAAGTAATGGTGCTTGGAGGTGGGTAGGGGTGGAACCAAGGAATGTTGCTCGGAGGTGGGTAGGGAGTGGAACCAAGGAACGGTGCTCGGAGGTGGGTAGAGGGTGGAACCAAGGAATGGTGCTCCGAGGTGGAACCAAGGAATGGTGCTCGGAGGTGGGTAGGGAGTGTAACTAAGGAACGGTGCTCAGAGATGGGTAGAGAGTGGAACCAAGGAATGGTGCTCAGAGGTGGGTAGGGAGTGGAACCAAGGAATGATGCTCGGAGGTGGGTAGGGAGTGGAACCAAGGAATGGTGCTCCGAGGTGGGTAGGGAGTGGAACCAAGGAATGGTGCTCAGAAGTGGGTAGGGAGTGGAACCAAGAAAGGTGGTCGGAGGTGGGTAGGGAGTGGAACCAAGGAACGGTGCTCGGAGGTGGGTAGGGAGTGGAACCAAGGAATGGTGCTTGGAGGTGGGTAGGGAGTGGAACCAAGGAATGGTGCTTGGAGGTGGGTACGGAGTGGAACCAAGGAATGGTGCTCGGAGATGGGTAGGGGTGGAACCAAGAATGGTACTCGGAGGTGGGTAGAGAGTGGAACCAAGGAATGGTGCTCAGAGGTGGGTAGGGAGTGGAACCAAGGAATGGTGCTCGGAGGTGGGTATGGAGTGGAACCAAGGAATGGTGCTCGGAGGTGGGTAGGGAGTGGAACCAAGGAATGGTGCTCGGAGGTGGGTAGGGAGTGGAACCAAGAAATGGTGCTTGGAGGTGGGTAGGGAGTAAAACCAAGGAATGGTGCTCGGAGGTGGGTAGGGGGTGGAACCAAGGAATGGTGCTCGGAGGTGGGTAGGGAGTGGAACCAAGGAATGGTGCTCGGAGGTGGGTAGGGAGTGGAACCAAGGAATGGTGCTCGGAGGTGGGTAGGGAGTGGAACCAAGGAATGGTGCTCGGAGGTGGATAGGGAGTGGAACCAAGGAATGGTGCTCGGAGGTGGGTAGGGAGTGGAACCAAGGAATGGTGCTCGGAGGTGGGTAGGGAGTGGAACCAAGGAATGGTGCTCGGAGGTGGGTAGGGAGTGGAACCAAGGAATGGTGCTTGGAGGTGGGTAGGGAGTGAAACCAAGGAATGGTGCTCGGTGGTGGGTAGGGGGTGGAACCAAGGAATGGTGCTTGGAGGTGGATAGGGAGTGGAACCAAGGAATGGTGCTCAGAGGTGGGTAGGGAGTGGAACCAAGGAATGGTGCTCGGAGGTGGGTAGGGAGTGGAACCAAGGAATGGTGCTCGGAGGTGGGTAGGGAGTGGAACCAAGGAATGGTGCTCGGAGGTGGGTAGGGAGTGGAACCAAGGAATGGTGCTCGGAGGTGGGTAGGGAGTGGAACCAAGGAATGGTGCTCGGAGGTGGATAGGGAGTGGAACCAAGGAATGGTGCTCAGAGGTGGGTAGGGAGTGGAACCAAGGAATGGTGCTCGGAGGTGGGTAGGGAGTGGAACCAAGGAATGGTGCTCGGAGGTGGGTAGGGAGTGGAACCAAGGAATGGTGCTCGGAGGTGGGTAGGGAGTGAAACCAAGGACTGGTGCATGGAGACGGGTAGGGAGTGGAACCAAGGAATGGTGCTCGGAGGTGGGTAGGGAGTGGAACCAAGGAATGGTGCTCGGAGGTGGGTAGGGAGTGGAACCAAGGAATGGTGTTCGGAGGTGGGTAGGGAGTGGAACCAAGGAATGGTGCTCGGAGGGGAACACAAAAGGTGACGTGGAAGGAGGGAGTTCCTGCACCTATTATCTGAGAAAAAAAGCCCTGTATGGAAGGTTAGGTGACCCACCAAGAGAGATTTGCTAGTTTTTTAGAACATAATTACCTTCATGCACACTACCAGTTGGACTAGAGTTCTCCCTATAATTGAATTTTATTTGTACCTCCTTTTTGTGATTATTTTGTTTGGATGTTGCACTTCACTTTGTTATGAGTGCAGAGAATTCGGGGTATTACACAATGCTCCTCAGGCGCATGACCAATAAGATGGTTATACATTCACCACCATTTATATATTGTGAATATTGAGAATCCTGTTGTTCAAGGATTGTATACCTATGGAAATATACCATGTATTGCCTTGTGTTCTCATTCATAAAAACCCTTTTTATTAAAAATATATAATAATATTGACCGGATGACCATATTGATATGTGTATGGCCGCCATTATATTTATTGCAATGCTTGAGCCTATTTAAAAAAAAAAAAACCTTTTAGATTTTTATCCAGGGGAGACCCTTCCCCCATAGAGTTGTTGGTAGCTCTAAAGGACGATTGTACAATGAGATTGTAACGTGCATGGTCGGCGTAACGTTTATGCAAGGCTAGTTGCATCCAAATAACAATGTACTTTTTATACAAAAAAAAAAATCACATAATAAAGAAGGAAGCACTTTAAGTCTGTTAGAGCGGAAATCGCTGGTAATCCTCCGCATAGGGCTGCCGTACTTCATGCAGACATGATGCAAAATTAATAGAGAAAGGCGCAGAATGACAGCAACCATAAATGAAGAGACAGCAGGAGGCTGGGCTGGAGAAACGCAGAGCAGATGAGACCACCAGAGGGACGCCCATTGGGAAGCAAGCGAGCCGAGCGAGACGCGGAACAGATTATTCGTTATTACAGTGCAAAAGATCAGCCATGATTTGCACAGTCGTTTAGTAACCGGTATCAGCCAATAGGATTCCACGCCACTGCTGTCATAGGAACGAAGATTTCTGATGGGTTGCCATTGGTTACTGCACGCTGCCATATCATTGTATTGGTCATAAGTGCTGATTTCCACCTGTACTAATTCAGGGTAACCAATCAGGATCCGTTTTTTTTATTGGTTGGATGTCAGCAGAGTGAATTCTGATTGGCTGCTGTTGGTTTAATCCACTCAAGAATATGATCTCTGCTTTGATTGGTTGGTTGCTGTGGGTTACTCCCTGGTTAAAGGGTCCGTCCTATCAGAATGGATGTTTTGACCACAGACATGTGCAAGTAACTCAAACATTTATAGGTGATCCCGGGAATATCCGATCGCCTCTCGGGGGATCAGGAAGGAATTTTACCCCTGCTGGAGCAAATTGGATCGTGCTTTGCCGGGGTTTTCCCTTCCTCTGGGTGAAGGATTGTGTATATGGGATCGTATGATTTTTTTTAGGATCTTTTTCCCCGACTTTTATTGGTTTAACTAGATGGACTTGTGTCTTTTTTCAACCTGACTATGTAACTATGAACACAGGACTTAGCATGACTGCCCTCCCCCCTCCCTTTCTATACTGATGTATTGCTTCTGAGTGGAGTGACACTTTAAATGAGGCTGAGTGAAGAGGAGCGCAGGAAGGAACGCCACCTTGCAGAAAACACGCTGCAACCCCCATCTGTACATAAATGTAATCCAAGAAGACAGAAGAATCCGAGTGTGATTTGTACAACTGACACTCTCTGCAACAGCAACATGACAGACCCGATTCCACAGAGATCAACGCCGAGAGAGAAGAGATCAGGGGAGAGGAGAGATCAGGGGAGAGGAGAGATCAGGGGAGAGGAGAGAGGAGAGATCGGGGGAGAGGAGACAGAGATAGAGGGAGAGAGGAGAGATCAGGGGAGAGGAGAGAGGAGAAATCAGGGGAGAGGAGAGAGGAGAGATCAGGGGAGAGGAGACAGAGATAGAGGGAGAGAGGAGAGATCGGGGGAGAGGAGAGATCAGGGGAGAGGAGAGATCAGGGGAGAGGAGAGAGGAGAGATCGGGGGAGAGGAGAGAGGAGAGATCAGGGGAGAGGAGACAGAGATAGAGGGAGAGAGGAGAGATCGGGGGAGAGGAGAAAGGAGAGATCGGGGGGAGAGGAGAGAGGAGACAGAGATAGAGGGAGAGAGGAGAGATCGGGGGAGAGGAGACAGAGATAGAGGGAGAGAGGAGAGATCAGGGTAGAGAAGACAGAGATAGAGGGAGAGAGGAGAGATCAGGGGAGAGGAGACAGAAATAGAGGGAGAGAGGAGAGATCAGGGGAGAGGAGACAGAGATAGAGGGAGAGAGGAGAGATCAGGGGAGAGGAGATAGAGAGAGAGAGGAGAGATCAGGGGAGAGGAGACAGAGATAGAGGGAGAGAGGAGAGATCAGGGGAGAGGAGATATAGGGAGAGAGGAGAGATCAGGGGAAAGGAGAGATCGGGGGAGAGGAGAGGAGAGAGGAGAGATCAGGGGAGAGGAGAGGAGAGAGGAGAGATCAGGGGAGAGGAGAAGAGGAAGAGAGGAGAGAGAAGAGAGAGGGGAAAGAGATGGGGAAAGAGGAAGAAGGAGGGAGAGAAGAGTTTGGGGGAAGGGGAGAAGAAATGGGGGGAAGGAGATGGAGGGGAGAGGAAGAGAAGGGAGAGGGACATGATGAGGGGAGAATGAGACAGGGAAAAAGCTTGTTGAAATGTGTGGCCAGAGGTAGTAAAAACAGGTGGGTGAGCCACTGTTTTACCACCTCCTGACCGCCCACCTGAACAAGGCTTTGCACATGCCTTGCCCATGATGCTTTGCTTCTCGGCCATAACAAAAATGACTCCTCCCTGAGGCATTAGGCAGGCAGTACCACCGCAGTACAGGACACGTTTACCTCGATGGGGGCGGCACGGTGATCAGGTGGTGAGAAGGTGACATCACCTTCCCTGTTGGCAAGGGCAACGCATGTCTGAACAAGCCCAAAGAAAGAGAAGAGATGAAAAGGGAAAGACAGAGAGAGAGAGAAAGGAGATGAGGAGAGAGAGAAACAAACATAGAAGAGATGAGGAGAGAGAAGAGAGAAGATAGAATAGATGGGGGAGGGAAAGAACGATAAAAGATGGAAAGTGAGAGAAGGAGGAGAGAACAGACGGGGAGAGAAAAGAGTTTGGAAAAGATAGAAAGGGGGGCTTCAGTTCTAGAATCTTCCTGGGAATCAGGACCCCCTCCACACGGCACCAAGGTGGCATTCCTGCTGATTGGGGATGACCCCCTCATAACTATCACCAGGCCTACAAGACAGTCTGGAAGGGTTGGAGAAAAGAGAGCAACATGGGCCCTACCCATCAACCCCAAGAATACAAATCACAGTGTTCCAAATGAAGAACACAAATCAATACTAATAAATCTATTAAACAGTTGCACTCTTGAAGAAACTGACAGCTACGCATCCCTCAGCCTAGAAATGAACCAATCACCTCCTCCAAGTCCATCGGCACACCTCCAGCAATGCTTGTTGGGCTCAGCTGGGGAGATTCCCTTAAAGCTTTCACTTGAGAATTGGGCACCATGATACTGGGACCTCCTACAAAACAGAAGCCCCAACTCATACCACCATAAAGCCCTACTGACCAACAAGGATCAGGCCAAACCATGCAGCCTGCCACAACTCATCAACACCTCTTCCATCCAAAACCCCCAATAATATGGCCGGACAAAATATAAAAATAGAACATATGGAACATTTTCAATGAAAAAATGTCAGAGAATGAAGAAAGAACAAAGAGTTTCCAGAAACGAACCACTGACCAATCACTGCTGAGCAGTAGCGGCCGCTCCATTAGGAGCACAGGGGTGCCGCCCCCCTACTCCATGCACCCGGCCCCTAATCTATATGCAGGGTGCCAGACACATGGATTTCAATGTTTTTTTTTGGGGGGGGGGGGGGTTTGAAGCACTGACTAGAGCCTGAGGCTTTAAAAAGCGTGGGCTTGGGGTGCTGCACACTACACCCCGAGCCCACCCAGTTGTGTGACATTAGTGAATTAATATTCGCTAATGCCTTCCTGTTTCTCCTCATGGCCCGCTTCCTTGTTGGCCTGGAGTCCTAAGACCCGATTGGCCAGGAGTCCTAAGTCTTGATTGGTCGAGAGAAAAAGCGACCACTGGGACTGGGAGGTGACGCAGTTGGGGAAGCCACTGAAGCTGCGACCTGGATGGGGTGAGTGCGGGGCTGGCAGGGGGGCCTGACGGGCCACAAGTGAGCGAAGCTGCGATTGATCGATCGAGCGACGGGAGGGGAAGCAGCGATCAATTGAGCGCCGAGAGTGGGGGGTGGTTGGCTGGCTGGGGAGTGGTTGGCTGGGGGGTGCCTGGCTGGGGGCCGCGGACCACCCCCCCCCCCAAGAAAATTGAGCACCAGCTGCCACTGCTGCTGAGAGACTACAAACTGGCCCCATACCTGGAGATGCTACAAGACCCCAAAGACAGACAGATAGACAGACCCTGAGCCTGTAAAGTGCCCACAACCTTGAAATGGAATCAGGATGGCACACACAGACATACAAGCCAGCAATGTGACCAGGGGGCCCCGGAGAATGAAGACAATTTCCTGCAATGGTGCCCCAAGTGCTCAGCTGTGAGAGACACCAACTTCCAGAGACTCTCTGCTCACTTCTATAGAAGAGAAGTGGAAACTCTACATTCTCCTGGAAGAAGAGGAGCCAACAAGGTGGAGAGGGACATGAGAAACAGTGGACTTATAGACGTCCTACATGATTTATGGTCTTATGGTCCCCTACATAGACTCAACCCCTACCCTCCTTTTGTAGTATTCCATAACCTGATAAGATGCCTGGACTCTCTTCTATTCACTTTATAATAGATTTTGCCCTCAATAATGTCATAGAAAAAGGGGTAGAGGAGGGGTAAGAAAGGGAGAAACGAGAGAGGAAATGATAAAGTGGGTGGAGGAGAGAGAAATAAGATAGAGAGAGAGTCAAACAGAGAAATAAAAGAGCTCGGCAGAGAGTGGGTGGGGGCCAGAAATTAATGGTTTAAAAAATAACGAAGCCCCCCAACTTTTATTTTCATTTTGTGTGGAACTGGGAATCACTTCCTGCTAAACACAACAGGAAGTGTCCTCTAAATACAACAGGAAGTGAGAGGAAATTTCTCCAAAGCGAGGAAAAGGTCCTCTTAGACAGCTGTTTTTGGAGCAAGTATCCCCAATTGGAAGAATTCCCCTCTATCCCTGTTCTAGTGATAACTCAAAATGTTGGTTTCTCCAAGCACTTTAAGTCCCACTGTGACGATGGCCACAAGGACAAATCAAGGTGCCTCACCCTGAGAAAATAAAACTAAAAAAACATGACTGGGGTTTAAACACCCAACATGCTAACCAAAACTAAATGTTGGGCTTTGGTTGCACTTTAAAGACAGTGGAAAGGAAGGTGGGGTCGGGGGGTACAGAGAGAGGACATATGGGGTGCAGTGGGGTTTTGAAGAGTGAATGACGGGGTTTATAGAGAGAGCAAATGGTGGGGATGAGAAAATGAGAAAGTAGGAAGAGACGGAAGGTAGTTTGTAGTCAGAGGAGAAAGGACAGTGGGGGGGGGGGGGTAGGGTGCCCATGTGTCCCGGATTGCTCGGGATTGTCCCTGATTTCTGATTTTTGTCCCATGTCCCGGGCACCTTCATTCCGGGACAATACAGTGTCCCGGAATGAAAAAAAAAAACACACCGCCAGAGTCAGACCAGTCCACCGACTCCGCCGCCACCCTTATAAACACTACACACTACACAGTCTCACACATTACACATCATAGGCTGGTTGCTAGGCTAGAGCCGCACTGCGTCTAGCAACCAGTGACGTCGGCTGAGGGCTGACACGTGGGCAGTCAGTGTGGGCAGTGCACCTGCAACCTACGGCTGAGGGCAGCGCGCGCCCCTCCGCGAGAGAGAGCAGCCAGCACAGAGTGACACCACGCCAGTGACCAGACAGAGCCACAGTCACTTACTGCTGGTAAGGATCATCCAGCCTGTGCCCAGTCAGTGCCAGTCCCGGCCGGGGCCACCACCGACTACTCCCGTTGCCCACAGCTGCTTTCCGCTGCTCTGCAGCACATTGCCATTTGCCAGCAGCGCACGGAGAAGTAACAGTTCAACTTCTCTCCTGAGCAGCCTGAGCCTCTTCCGAGTCCTCCTCCAGGCTCCTGCCCACGAGGTCCGCAAGTTTGCCGCCTGCAGTGCCAGACATTGCCAAACTTCCAGGACAGGTTAGTGTACTGTGTTACACTCACACTTTGTTACAGTGAGCATGCTCCCCCTCCTTTCTGCTGCTGTCCCCCTCCAGTTTTCGTCCGTGTCCCCCTCTGTTCTGCTGTCCCCCTCCGTTCTGCTGTTGTCCCCCTCTGTTCTTCCTCTGTGTCCCCCTCCATTCTGCTTCTGTCCCCCACCGTTCTTCCTCCGCGTCCCCCTCCATTCTGCTGCTGTCCCCCTCCATTCTTCCTCCGCGTCCCCCTCCATTCTACTGCTGTCCCCCTCCATTCTTCCTCCGTGTCCCCCTCCGTTCTGCTGCTGTCCCCCTCCGTTCTTCCTCCGCGTCCCCCTCCGTTCTGCTGTCCCCCTCTGTTCTTCCTCCGCGTCCCCCTCCGTTCTGCTGTCCCCCTCCGTTCTTCCTCTGTGTCCCCCTCCGTTCTGCTGTCCCCCTCTGTTCTTCCTCCGCGTCCCCCTCCATTCTGCTGCTGTCCCCCTCCATTCTTCCTCCGTGTCCCCCTCCGTTCTGCTGCTGTCCCCCTCCGTTCTTCCTCCGCGTCCCCCTCCGTTCTGCTGTCCCCCTCTGTTCTTCCTCCGCGTCCCCCTCCATTCTGCTGCTGTCCCCCTCCATTCTTCCTCCGTGTCCCCCTCCGTTCTGCTGCTGTCCCCCTCCGTTCTTCCTCCGCGTCCCCCTCCGTTCTGCTGTCCCCCTCCGTTCTTCCTCCGCGTCCCCCTCCGTTCTACTGTCCCCCTCTGTTCTTCCTCCGCGTCCCCCTCCGTTCTGCTGTCCCCCTCCGTTCTTCCTCCGTGTCCCCCTCCATTCTGCTGTCCCCATCCGTTCTTCCTCCGTGTACCCCTCTGTTCTGCTGTCCATACTACCTGTCTAAACTGGTTACCACTGTTGGCTTTTATTTCCCAAAAATTGGCAAAAAAAAGTATCAAAAACCATCTTTTTTGGGCAGGTGCGCGGGGAGGGGGGGGGGGGTGTCCCTGAATGTCAGTTTGAAAATGTGGTCACCCTAGGGGGGGGGGGGTAGAAGAGGAAAGCAAAGATAGCAATAAAGTATATAGAGCAGACGTCCTCGCCCAGAGGTGTGTGGAACTCTAGGGCTCCTTGAGAGGTTGCTAGCGGTTCCTTAGGCTGCAGCCTATTGGCTTCCCATGTGACGTGATCTCAGGAGGCCTGCATAGTTCCGGGGAAAAGAAAACTTGGCATGGCACCAATTGTCTTTTTATATGTCTGAAACGGAGCATCCTGATCATCAATGAAGGGGACATTTTTCTGAGAAGATCACAATGTTCACTCTCCTGCGCTGTGCAGTAGGTCCCAACATGTTATCCGTTTTCCTCCTGTTAGGCATAGAAGTATGAGAGGACTATGCACCCCTCGCTGCCCTCTAAAGACTGGAGGAGTCCAAAGTCACTAGAAATATAAGAGAAAACAGAAGGCGCCCGGGCCTAGTGCATTATCCTTGATACATGTTCTTATTAGGTAAAAAAAAAGGTGAATCAGAATGTACTCACAAACCAGTACTTGTGGTTAAAACATAAAAATCATCTGCTCCTGTCCATGTGGGAAGATCCACTATACTTGTAGACACATCGGATAATGCGTTTCGAGGTAACCCTCTTCCTTAGAGCCTGGCCTAGATGTACGGGTAAGGAACGTAGCAGGATTCTTATCTATGATAGTCTCGTCCAGTGCCGCTTTCCCTGGTAGCCTCTTGTCGTTCCTGGCACTAGGCCCGCGCGCCTTCTGTCTTCTCTTATATTTCAGGGGACATTTTTCCCACTGAAACCCCCCCCCCCCATTAAATGATTTCAGCATGGGTACCCCGAGACCTGAAGTTTATTTCAAGGGTTACTCTGGAGTTAAAAGGTTAAGAAAGAGAGAGATATGAGAGAGAGAGTAGGAATGGGAGGAGAGTGCATAGAGGGAAGTGGGTGTGAAGACCAACCTGCTAAAGACACAACAGATAGTTGGTAGGTGGGTGAGATAAAGGTATGGACAGTAAAAATAAGCGGAGGTGGGGGAAAGAAAAACAGACCCAGGGGGAAGGTTAGAGGAGCAAGGAAAGAGATAGAGAGCATGAAAGAGAGTGGGAAAGAAAATGTGAGAGAGAGAGAAATATGGAAAGAAGAGAAGGGAACAGAGAGAGAGAGAGGGGAAGAGAGAGAGAGAGAGAGGGGAAGAGAAAGGAGACAGAAGCATGGAAGAGAGAAGGAGAAAGGAGGAGAGGACGGGATGGAAAAGAGGAGAGGACGGTATGGAAGAGAGGACGGTATGGAAGAGAGGAGGGTATGGAAGAGAGGAGAGGTACGGTATGGAAGAGAGGAGGAGAGGACGGTATGGAAGAGGGGAGGAGAGGACGGTATGGAAGGGAGGAGGAGAGGACGGTATGGAAGAGAGGAGGAGAGGAGGGTATGGAAGAGAGGAGAGGTACGGTATGGAAGAGAGGAGAAGAGAACGGTATGGAAGAGAGGAGGAGAGGACGGTATGGAAGAGAGGAGGAGAGGAGGGTATGGAAGAGAGGAGGAGGAGAACGATATGAAAGAGAGGAGGAGAGGACGGTATGGAAGAGAGGACAGTATGGAAGAGAGGAGGAGAGGAGGGTATGGAAGAGAGGAGGAGAGGACAGTACGGAAGAGAGGAGGAGAGGAGGGTATGGTAGAGAGGAGAAGAGGACGGTATGGAAGAGAGGAGGAGAGAAAGGTATGGAAGAGGGGAGGAGAGGACGGTATGGATGAGAGGAGGAGAGGATGGTATGGAAGGGAGGAGGAGAGGATGGTATGGAACAGAGGAGGAGAGGACGGTATGGAAGAAAGGAGGAGAGGAGGGTATGGAAGAGAGGAGGAGAAGACAGTATGATAGAGAGGAGGAGAGGACAGTATGGAAGAAAGGAGGAGAGGAGGGTATGGAAGAGAGGAAGAGAGAACGATATGAAAGAGAGGAGGAGAGGACGGTATGGAAGAGAGGACGGTATGGAAGAGAGGAGGGAGAGGGAGAGAGAGAAGCGGTATGGTAGAGAGGAGAAGAGGACGGTATGGAAGAGAGGAGGAGAGGACGGTATGGAAGAGAGGAAGAGAGGACGGTATGGAAGAGAGGAGGAGAGGAGGGTATGGAAGAGAGGAGGAGAGGACGGTATGGAAGAGGGGAGGAGAGGACGGTATGGAAGAGAGGAGGAGAGAAGGTATGGAAGAGAGGAGGGAGAGGACGGTATGGAAGAGAGGAGGAGAGAAAGGTATGGAAGAGGGGAGGAGAGGACAGTATGGAAGAGAAGAGGAGAGGATGTAATGGAAGGGAGGAG